>VYXB01003585.1:22260-186311 GCA_013397135.1 Pachyramphus minor | reverse complement strand
TGTCATAGTTGGAGATTTCTTTCTTTCTCCCTGTCTCTCTCAGCTGGCTCTGCTGCACGTTGGCCTCCAGATTGGGCCTGTCCCTCCTCTATTCCGGCCGGGACTGGAGGCCAGGGGGGCACACCTGGGCTCCATGAGGTTTTCCAGGGACTGCAAGGGGATACTTGCTACACCATGGTCTTCACCACAGTCACAGGGGATAATGGGTTTGAGCCGTTTCCCCTGTTCCTTTGGGATCCCTTCTATGGATTGCAAGGGGACACTTGCTTACCACAGTGTTCAGCCATGGCTATAGGGAATGGCTTTGAGTCGTTCCTCTGCTGCATGGAGGTCCCTTCCCACCAGAGATAGTCCTAAATAGACCTCTCCTTGTGTGTCCACCCAGGACAACAGTTCTTCCATAACTCTGCTGCCCTTTAGGGTCACAACTGAGCTGCACCAGCATGGATCCCTCACTGTGACTACAAGTCCCACCTGGGACAACTTGCTCCGACATAAGTTTCTCTCTCCAAGGGTGACAGGTCTCTAGCAGGACTCTGCTTCATCTCAGGCCTCTCACAAAGGGCCACAGCCTCTGTATGCTCTTGTCTGTTCCCACCAGCATGGATCCCTCACTGTGACTACAAGTCCCATCTGGGACAACTTGATCCGACATAAGTTTCTCTCTCCAAGGGTGACAGGTCTCTAGCAGGACTCTGCTTCATCTCAGGCCTCTCACAAAGGGCCACAGCCTCTGTATGCTCTTGTCTGTTCCGACCTGAGCTCCTTCATGAACTGTTGGGGGCTTTCTGTACTATGGAAGCACCACTGGGAGTTGAACCCAGGATCTCTTACTTATCAGTAATCTTCTACAGGTGGCAGGAGTTTTCAACTTCCAGTCTTTCCCCTGCTGGAGGGAGAGAGGGGGGGGCCCACTTCGGGAGCCTGCCGCCTCTCTCCTACATGGCTCTTAATTTCTTCTGTGCAATCCACCTTCTCTTCCATTTTCTTAAATTTGTCATTAGCAGAGGTATTACTAAAACTTTTGATTGGCTTTACTCCGGAAATCCACCTGGACCTGACTATTTCAGCCCAGGGGGGCTGCTAAACCCACAACAGGCAGGAAATGTTCACTCAAACAATTTTTATTGTTCCAGAGAGAAAAAAGAGAATGGGGGAGAAGGTAGATATTCTCTAAAAGAATTTTTTTTAATTAAATTTTTACAGAAAGTAAGCTTCTTACATAAGAGAATCATTTCCCCTTCAGCCCTAGCTAGCATTGATCGTAACCAGAATTTTTCATCTTCTGTTTTTTGGTTTTGTTTTGGTTGAGTTTTTTCCTATATAATTGATGTCTGCCAAATGATATTCTACTATAACAAGTTGAACTTTCCTTTAGTACCACCAAGCATAAAAATTTATCAGATGCTGTCAATTGTCTTTGAATGTCAGAACAGAAACAATCCCAAGGCAACTCTAAGGGACATGATGTGCCAGAGGAGGATAAGTGGGCTGGATCTGACAGAGGTCAAACATGCTTCTATGTTGTAACCAGGCAAAACAACTGGCGAGCCTTTGCAGTCAGCAAGCAGGCTTTCTCTGGCTGTAGGGATAACCATTTGGGAGACTAGGCCATGACTTCATCATCCAGGTCTTCTCTCTGCTACATGGGAGTACTAGCAAGCTTCAGGATACTGGTCTTCATCTTCCAAGATGATCAGAATTTTAGATACTTTCATACAGGACCTTAATAAAGTGCTACTGCCTGCCAAATTTACTTCTGACAGCAGACCTGCAATTAGGAAGCAGTAATATCGTAGTAAACGAGATGCATAGAGATTTGCTTTGGCCACCAGTCTTTGGAGAAATGGTGAGCAAAACAGTTCATGAGATGAACTCAAGCACTGCAATTACCCAAGGATCTGTTGTCTAACTCCTTTGAAAGAATCTGGCACACCATTTGGTCTGCATCTGTTCTCCTTGCTTCTCTGTGGCCAAGGTATAAAACCTCTGAATGCAAAAACATATGCTTGGAAAAATTAATGCAAATCAAATCCACTTCAGAGTCAAAAGTCACCATGCAACAGAAAGAACACTGAGACACTTTAATTTCTTGTTATTCTAGCACCATTGAGAAAGGGGTTTCTGCAGTCAGACTGTCCATTCAGGTACATGCCACCCAAATAACACTGGAATACAGCAGCTCATTTCAAACAAATGTGGTGAGAGGTCAGAAATCCTTCAGTAATAAACTTCTTTGGTTTCATGTAAGTCAGCAACTGACTTATACATCATATACCCATTTGAGTCCAATGAAGAGCAGCTTCTATATAGCTCTGTCCAGGAAAACAGCTTGGAAGGTGAGAAGGAAGCCAGGTTAAAGAGTGAGGAGAAGAGAGACTGGAAGTATGGTAAAACTAGAGTGTGTAGAAAAGACTTAAGAAAGATTTCTGTTATAAAATTTCTGGGAATGCTCTGAGGATGTTCACTCTCTGGACTGTAAAGTCCTTTGTTCTTCATTCACACATCCTTTCCAAAGAGAAAAATGGAGAAAACTGTCTCCTTGGCTTCCACTGTCCGAAGATATATTCTCCTACTTTCCATTTAACTCATCACTTTTGCAGAAATAACATCAAACTAAATCAGGCCCTTGTATTTGTCATTTTCAACTCCTTCTATTCAGAATGCAACTGTAAGAGGAACACACTGCAATTAAAGTTAAGACCTTTAAAATATTTTATTTCTTTTTTATAGGTCTAATATGTACTAATAACTAATTTGAAAATATGTAATGCCAAAGGAAAACATTCAATATCTTTCTGTTCAATACCCTCAGTATTTTCTCACTCCCGGGTATAAAATCATTTGTTCTTGATTCACACTGATTTAATGGTGCAAGATCTTATTCTCTATTATGGGACTTGGACAAATAAAAGCAATACATTGTAAAAACAGGTAGTGAAGCTACTGCCAAAAGTCATCACAAAAAGATGTTTTTATGACATTCGGTCCTGTCTGTTTTGCCTCTCCCAGATCTCAAGTCTCCTTAGGGTCTGAATTTAATCTGCAGTGCACCTGTAAAATACAACCAGTGACAACTGTTTTCATGTTATATATACAAAGGCACTCCTCTCACAAAGGTTATAGGCTCACTCAATTAAGTACTATACTCATAGAATCATTAAATATCCTGAGTTGGAAGGATCATTGAGTCTAGCTTCTGGCCCTGCACAGGACAACCCCAATAATAATTCACTAAGCTAGTTTCTGGCCTTCAAGCACACAATAGTCCCCAAAATTCATGGTCCTACTGAACTGAAGGCTCAGTGCCTTTCCTCTGCCCTCACAGCAAAATGTGTGCTGTGCCATGCCAGAAATGGAGTATACATTCACTTGCCTGGTCACATGTAGATCCTTGGAGACAACTTTTGGTTCAGCAGTGAAATGGAAAAAATCCCCCCCAAAACCTTAACCCTAACCCAACCCCTCCACCTCCAAAAAATAAAGACAACAATTGAAAAAAGCCAAAAAACAACTGCCCCTAAATTTGCTGGGTTGTTTTCCTTTCCTCCAAGGTCCGCCCTGCCCCCCACCAAAACAAAATCCATTGGAAGATCAAGTCTTGAAGGAATGTCAACCAGAACCACCCACCACTCCAGTGAGTGGCCTGAGCAGCTGCCTGGAGAGTCCTGTCAGGTGGGAATTTTTAATCCTGCTTCTTTTGAGACTGTTCCACTTTGTATAAAATATCTTCAGCCTTATTCCAATCCTAGTGATTTATTTGTTTAACACTTTGGACAAAGCACCTTTAACATCCCAGACTGCATGACCAGGTAATCATTTACAGCTGGACCATCTTGAAACTGGGCAAAGTGAGACATGACTTGTTGATGAGCACAGAAGATGCCTGAAAGACTGTTGTTGTGTCCTTCCTCATAACTCCCGTTTCCTAATCTACAAAGTGACTGTTGTTGGCCACAGAAAATCAAGCAGATTATTTTAAGCATGTGGAAATAAACAAAAGTTTGACAACCCCCTTTGTCAATCTGAATAAACAACCCACAATTCAGCTTTTAGCCTAAGCAATCTGAAGTGATCACAAAAATGTAGACCTCTTTCTTTCCTTCTTTCTTTCTTTCTTTTTCTTTCTTTCTTTCTTCCCTTTTTTTTTCTTCTCTTTCTTTCTTCTCTTTCTTTCTTCTCTTTCTTTCTTTCTTTTTCTTTCTTTCTTTACCTTCCTTCCTTCCTTCCTTTTTTTTTTGATCATCCTTACAAGTATGTGATTTGAATTCTGCCATTAGAAATGCATTTCATAGCACAACTGTATTGTTCATTAAGTGAATATCACCAGCTTTCAACCATTTCACAGTCTTTCTTCCCAACCTGTAGTCATTTTTTTTGGCAGAGTTACCTTTGCAAAATTTGATATGTAATAAAAGTTAAAATAAGGATATTTTCCAGTTTCCACTTGAGTGTGTCAGGAAACTGAGACTGAAAGATTTATAGTTTTGGGTACAAAACCTAGTTAAGAATTAAGCAAGGCAGTGCTTTTTCTCTGCAGAAAAAAAGCACTAGTGTTACAGTCAATAAGATTTTTTTCCATCTACTGCTATGAGAAGAAGATGATCAGATTTCAAGATGTAGATGGAAAGGGGGAAAACTCAGTGATCCCAATAATCTACTGCTTTTAATGAGAAGGGAGTACCTCACAAAGTCATAGCAATTTATTTGCCATGATTAAGGAAGGCACAGCAACCTGTCAGGCATCAACAGAACTACATCATTTGCACTCCTTCTCCAAATTATCTTATGCAACAACTGAAAGAGCTGCTGAGAGTGGTGACACTGCAATATAATTTATCCTTCTTAAACAGAAAGACCACTACAGGCAAACATCCTCTTTTCCTCTAGCTAATTTGAACAATTAAAAAAAAATATCTGTAGACTTGGCCTCAACTGCTCTACAGAAACACTGGAATACTTTTGAATTACATTGATAGTTCCTCTATCTAGGACAGTCACTGCAGTGCACACCTGAATATCTCAAGGAAATAGTCTTAAATGAGGATTTTCCAAACAAAACGCGAACCTTACACTCTCCTATGTTCTTTCTGAGTAATTGTATTTCACATGAGAAAGCAAACAAGTGAGAGTTTGGGGCAAGTTGTATTAGTAGGTTTTCTTTCTCAGCTTCTTAACACAGGACATCCTTTTTTCATATTTACAAGTGCTCAGAGTCCTATTGGTTACATTGCTAAAGTTTTTCCTTTCCAAGCAGACAGCACACTTTACTTTTTGACCCTTTTCTACCCTCCTGTCTTCAGCTGCAGTGTTATAGTGTGACACTGGCTTTTCTTCTCAAAAGAGAGACAGAGGAAAGTATTTTTCTCTAGAATAATAGCTCCCCTTTTGGCAACAAACAAAGGAGAGAAAAAATACATCCAGAGAAACTGAACTCTTTAAAAGTGCTTTTTTGCTGTTTGATGACACAGGCATAAAGCCAAAATTCACCCATTGTACTTCATGTTCAAAATTTCTTCACACAGCTCTAAATTGCTGACAGCTCTTTAGCTACAGCCATGCTACCGGGCGCCATTATAATAGCTCGCCATACCGTTATGATGTGTCAGTGTTTATGACCTGTATTCCAAAACTGGACGACACTCAAATCTGTTGACTGCCTCTAAATCACTTTCTTGGAAAAGATTTTAAGTTCAGAGATTGCAACTAGAATTGCTATTGCTCTAGTGGCCCCATGTAATCTTTTTTTCATTGAAAACACAGAAAGGTTACGGAATCGTAAAGCCCATGTGGAACAAAACACAGGAAAATACTTATTGTTCTCATATAGAGGAACACATATAATACCCACAGTTGTATGAAGGCCCAGAGGGCTTTTTTATTGGTGCATGGATGAACTTTTTATTGCTACTGAATAAAGTGTTCTTGACATAAGTATTTGACCTCTAACACTAGCAAGATTTCCTCTTGGTGGCCATTAGAATATAGACCCTACTTCGCAGAATCATAGGATGATAGAATATGGTGAGTTGGAAGAAACCCATCAGTATCATCAAGTCCAACTCCTGGCCCTGCACAGGACACTGTAAGAATCATACCATGTGCCGGAGAGTGTCGTCCAAACACTTCTGGAACTCAGAGAATTGAGGTGATTTTACTTTAACCTTGAAAAACTTGCTAAGCAGAACAACCTTCTTCACAATCAGTGAGAAAAATTACCAAAAGTGGGACAACAGGAAAAGCAAAGTGAGGGGTTGCTGGCTCCTTAGGACTTGTAGGTCTTCAGTTAGCCTGCCTGAGTAATGTCGGGTCCTAAAATGAGGCAACCAGGAGAATAATGTGCTTAGTCCTGAGTGATTACCTTCCCTTCATCAGCCCAAGACTACCTATTTGCATAGAACTAAACAAAACTAGTGCTTTGAAGTAAGGATCAAGTTGCTTTTATTTCTAGTGTGAATGTCCTCTGAGGATTTCAGCAGTCACATTAAGCTTCAATTGACTGACAAATATGAAAGTTAGCCTCTTTGTTAACCTAGAGGAAGCCTTTATTGATTTAATTTCTTTATAATTTTTTTGTAAACTTGGTATCCCTGTTCAGCTCATACTAACTTCTGAGGACTTTTAATTAAATCACATAATTGATTGGATTAAAATGTATTTGATCCAGTTTCGCTGCACATTTTCCAGGAGATTTACCTATAGATACTGACTTAGAAGAACATTTTCTTCTGATGTTTTTCAGAGTCTTCTTGTGTCTTCTCCACCACACCTCTAGTTCTCTGACACTTTCCATTTCTTAGATCTGATCACATCTAAAACATCCCTCATCCTCCTCTACCTTCCCAGGGATGTTTTGTGATCCTGTGGCCAACAAGATTGAAAGCCAGGAAAAACACAACATTACTGGCAAAAAACCCCTATCAGAACTTCTGTCCAAGCAGTCCTAATAAGTTCTGTGCCTTTGGTTCCATTTTTCAATTATAACAGTTGTTAAGTCACACCCCTCTGAGTTATTTCAGTAATAAATCACTTTGTTCATCTGGAAAGTTCCCACTCTGTTCTGGCAGGCACTTCCAGCGGCTGTCAGGAGCCCGCACCCTGTTTATGAGATAGTCCCGCTGGACAGTAGAAAACACACACAGAGCATTGAGCCACCATTGTGACACTTTCTGCAAAAAATTCACACTGGTTTCAGCGGCAAATTATACTAAAAGTCCACAGGAAAAGCCAGGCAAGAGGCAGAACATGTACCTTTTTGCTGCTTTTTCTGCTGAGCAACGGCTGGGGGTACCTGCAACATTTGCTTACAGGTAGCATCTAGCATTTGTTTAAGGAGGAAAGTCTCTCACTCTCAGCCATCTTATTTATGTTCAGCATATGTGAAACAGCTCAAGTTAACAAAGCTTTCAAATGAATATATCATGAGACCTCCAGCTTCTCAAATGAATTTTTTTAAAAGGTAATGGAAACTGGCTCCTGGTACCCTGGTCCTTCACCAGGATCTTTCCTTTCACCTTGACAGTGTCAGGATGCAGAAAGAAGTGATGACCCTCTATGTGCCTTCTCTGTAGGTGGAGAACTAAAGCCAGAATGGTCCTACAGGGATCTGCTTCTCTTCCTTCATGTGCTTCCCCTAGTAACTGGCACACATTGGTAAGTCTTGTGTGTATCTTCAGAAACAGGAATGGGAAGACAATCATGAAGCTATGCAATCTCAAAAGTACTAAAGATACACAATAACTATCTATCACTTTTCTATTGAGCAGAAAGTAGATATTGAGGTACAAAAAAAAAAAAAAAAGGGAAAAAAAAGAAGTTGAAGGAGTGGGCACCAGCTGGAAGAACTACAGAAATCCCTTCTACTTACATCAGCTACAACTAGCAAATACCTCATTGCCCACTGATAGACATGGCACTGCAGGCAATACAAATAGATTTCTGCAGGGGCACAATGTGTGACTCCCTTCAGAAAGATTTTAGGTATAGTGAATCTAACTCTTCAGTTAGATGATGATAAAGCTAGCTTGTGCTGATCTAATTAAATATTGAATCTGAAATGAAAATATTTTATTTATAAATATTGTATTTGTACTTAATCTACAAATATAGGACAAATGATTATGAGGATAGGAAAATACCATCTACTCCTACAACTAACATGGAAACAGCAGAGAGATTAAGCGAGTCTGACCTGGTCCAAAAGAAACAGCCATTTTCAGGGGGTTTCTAATCTTAGCAGAGAGCACTGTAGGCTTCCAAAACAGCTACAGGGACATATATGAAGAACAATATGACATGTCATGGCTGGCTGGTGAGAACAAGACAGAAGAGGGCTTGCAATGGAGCAAGCGACGAAGATGGATTGATTTGAGTGAGGTTTAAATTTGGTTTATTATGGGGCTGCGGTTGACAATGTTGCAAGCTTCTCACCTCCCAGAGAGATAGGCATGTGGGCCATTCTTTGATTTCATAAATCATCCAGGAACATACACAGAGCATTGACCTTTTATGGGGAGGAAGCCCAGGGCATTCAGCATAATTTAACACCGGCATGTCGGATGGTGTCCAGCACAGTTTAACACTCCTTAACCTCTGCCTCATTAGACATCTGTCCTGTCATTTATCTTTCTGTTTATTTTCCAAGTGATATATTATTGGTAATAACTAAGGAATGGGCACTAATGTTACTCTCCATGGAGCTGCCATTAGTCAGCTGGAAGTCAGGCCAGCATCACTCTGAACTGGTACAAAGAATAGCTTTTAAAGGATTTCAGATATTCTTTGCCAAGCAATTTCCTCCTGGCATGGGCAGCTAGCACCCCTATTATATGATCTTTTATTTATTTTTACTCTTTCCAGACCAGATTTTAGAAGTTTTTAAAAGCAGCAAGTATTATTACTGTTGGTAATAAGACCTGAATAATTTTTTTTTTGCAGCAGAAACTTCATCTTGTCTGAGACAGCCGTAGCTAAATAAGAACTCAGCAAGGACATGGCAGGATCTTCCATTCAAACCACATAAATATACATACTTGCACACAGGGAAAATACATATACACACACAAACACACATACTCACACTCCTTCCTCCTTCCTAGGTCATTGCCATAATGGTAGACATTAAGACTCCTGTCTAAATACAAGTATTTTAGCACATCTATAATTGACTGGATATTGGAGGTTTCATTTATGCTGCCTTTCTTTATCAAGCAGCAACTATTTTTCCAGTATTTGGTATACTGAGTTACATTCTGGAAGGGGAATAAAAAGCAAAGGAAACATGGGGCCACAGTAAAGGGAAAATGAATTATTACAAATTTTTTATGTGTTGTGTAACATATGTGTTGTGATATTGGATGGGAAGTAAATTCCAATGAAGATTCTTCTATGGTACACATGGTATTATGCATAAACTTGGATTTCAAGCAGATTATAAAGAAACAAGTCCAAAAAGACCTGTAAATTAAAAAAAGAGGCATTCCAGATTTGTTTATACTGTAGATATTTGTGACTCAGCTCTATAACAGATGCAACACCTTGGGAAAATATTGATCGTGCTTTGTTTAGCTGAATATCAACATTTTGCTTTTAAATCCATCATCACATGAAAGATAATGAAATTTTCAGCAATAACAATTTTCTATCAGCAATATTACCACTGCAATACAGATTGAAGTAGTTAAGTAACTCACTGGCTGCCCTGAAATGTCCTCTATTTAAACATACACAAAGAGAAACCTTTAGAAAAGAAAAATCCTAAACAATATGAAATGCCCTGAGAAACTGCACCAGACAGGTGTCCTTGAAATTTCTATTATGGTGCTGAGAAAGTGCAAAGCAATAAGAGGCAAGCCTGTTTGAGCCAGGCCAGCACAGCCAAGAAGGAATTCAATGGGTAGGAGGAAGTTCGCCGGGGTACCAGAAGCTTTACTTTCCAGATGTACTTTATTTATAAAGCACTTAATCCCTTTAAAACTACCTACATCCCACACAGATTTGGCATTGCTTTATTGCTTAATTAATACCATAATCTCAAGTTTTGTCTAACACCGTGGTTGGAGAAAAAAGCTGCATCTCTGCACATACAAATGCTGCCAGATCTATCAGGACACTGTGGAACTGATTTTACTATCATAAGCAAGACATCCACTCTTTCACTGCTTTGGTTCATGCTATACAACTAGCCATTTAGCTGTACTTTTTGAAAGTTGGGGTCATATATCTGGAGTTTAAAACTTGAGGGCTACTGTCAGCTTCTTGACTTGAACTTCTTCTTCAGCAGTGACAAAACTGCATGTACCAGTGAGTCATAGATTGCCTATGCATTACAGGATGCACTTATCAGAAAGGCAGAGTGATCAGAGCAAATCCAGCAAGGTGTTCCTGGGAGTATGAACGCCACCAATACAACAGCTTGTGAAACCTCAAATATTGTTGACTGTCTGGGTCACCCACGTTGACAAAAAGGGAACTCGTACCAGAACAGGTGCAGAAATGAATGTTGGGATGATCCAAGCAACAGGGAGTTTATTTTACAAGAGGAAATTAAAAGACAGAGGCTTATTTAGCCAAGTAGATCCAAGCCTGAGAGGGGATACAGTCACTCTTTGTAAATACAGCTGGAGGATAAACACCAGAAAAGGGAAAGAGATTTTTAAGCTTAAAGACAATGATTTGGCGTGAGAACAAAGAGATATTAGACAGCCATTAAGAAATTCAGGCTGGAAATTACATATAGGTTTCCAGTTCTTAGAAAGGTGAATTTTTGGACCTGCCACCTTTTTGTAGCCTTGGGGCCAGAATTCTCCATTAGTTTGCAGTGGATTGTGTAAGATTTTACATGACAGAGTGCAACAGGCCAAGCACACACTGTGCGTCAGTGCCCTCCTCAGCTCTTCCCACCCTCTCCCAGACCACCAGGATTGTGAACTAATCCAGACCCTACTTTCAGCTCATGTTTCTGCCTTTTCTTCCTTTGGACACCAGGGCATAAAAAGCATCAGCATGGAAATACTTCATATGATGTCCGTATTTCAGTAGTGTTCCCGAATGGGTGTCAGGAAGCACTCCCAGCTGTCTAGGTATGCGACTGAGAGATCTTGCAAAATTCTTTCAGTCAGAAGAAGCCTCCCGGAGTCCATTTCTGCTCAGCACACACACTGAACTCTGTACTCATTGCCTAATCTTACTTAAGAGCAGCATTTGTTTGTGAGTTTCTCCTAATTAAGTGCCAAAAGTTTCAAGCTTTCTCCACAGTGAGGAGAGATTCAACCTAGCCCAAACTTGACGTAAATCTGATGGTGCTAGTCAAGCTACATGGGTCAAATATGGCTCAGTTTTTCCCCCCCATTAGTAATAAAATGTAAAGCTTTATTTGGAAAGTACATAATTAATAACATTGTCAAGAAAATTCATAATTTACCCAGCATTACCCCATAATGAAAAGCAGCAATGTTAGTACAAAGCAGGTCATAAACAAAACACTTTTAAGCTCTGTGTTTCTAGTTAATTCTAAGGGTTGTAGTTTTTGCATACTACAGTAGAAAAAATGGATTATGAAGAATATTCTAAATCTACAAATGCACCTAATGAGTTGAAAAAAAAAATTTTAGGCTTTATAGTCTTCTGTTATTATTTAAAATCCCAGACAGGGTTACTATAACAGACACAAAATATATTATGTTTAGCAAGGAATTTGAAGATCAGTATTCGTGTAAACCCTAGCGTAACATTTGGGCACAATAAATTCAGCTTCCCTTTCTATGTTAATGATATTCTGGGTAAATGCCTGTAGATTATTTTCTTTGGGAAACATTTGTATGAAAAAAATATGAGGTTTTGTTTGGGTTCTGTCAACATAGAAAGCCTGCTTGCTAGCACTGGAACAAATCCCTGCCATACATAGGCACATGCTGCATGACACTGAACCTAAAGAAAGACTCCATCTGAACCTCTCTCCAGATTGTTGTGGTAAAGCCTTGAAATCTTACTTGTACTTGTGTCGAGTAATCCTTGCACTGCAGAGAAAAGGGGTCCCACCTCACCTTGTAACAGTAGTATTTTTATCTCCCAGATGACTCAGGCAGGAAGGGGTGGGTGGGAGGCTTGCTCTTTCTTCAGAAGATCAAATACCTTGGTCTCAATGCAGTGTGTATTCTCAGCACACCGGGACATTTTCAGCCAACTGGGACCCACACAGCACAGGCACCCAACACTGGTCTGATGGAAATAGCGCTCTGGGGTATTTTGAAATATGGACCAGATGTCCATACTGCCACTCTGCAAAACATTGTGTTGTAACCTGTTCTGGAAAACATACAGAGGACAGGTCCCAAAAGCTACATTCTTTTAGCCCTAAAAGTGGACATTTAGTCTGAGGATGCAGAGATGGCTCCTCGTGGAGTCAAGTGTCTGGCCTGCCCAGATTGGCAAGGTTTAAGACCACTGTCAGGGGAGGGGAACTGATCAGGAAGACTCCTCCAGTCAACTTCACTGAAGGGCTTTGTGGCTTCCCCCAGCCCAGGACCACACCCCATGTGCCACTGTGAGAACCTTGGCATCAGAGTGTGACTTCTCAGAACAGGATAGTGCTTAAAGCCAGATCTCAGTTGATGGGCTTCAGTAGCTCCAAGGGTGTTCCACATGAGCCACCAATTTGTGTTTGAATCACACTCTAGAGAACAACCATATCAAAAGTGTGTGAAAATGACCATGAAAGTGTATTCACTGATCAAAAATGCTAATATCTGAATAATTCCCAAGAAAAATCACAATATCCTTATTTTTTACAAAAATATTCTTTTTTCTTTTCTGCTTCAAGCTATCAACAATCCATGATATTTCAGCACAAATGACTGACTATGGACATTCTCCTGTTCACATGCTGAGGCATCTCATTCTGAGATGGTTACACCATAGTGTCAGCTGTACCTGCTCCAAACCACATGAGGAAAGGACAATGTGACAAGGTTGAATACCATCAGCTTTGCAAAGGACCCTATTGTTAAAGTCAGTAGGAAAGATCTTCCAAAAGATACAGATCAGGTATCTTATTTTCCTCTAAACTCATCTCCAGAATTTGTTCACCACTTTGGGTTCATCAGGAGTGATTTTCAGTGCATTGCAATTTTTGTATCTCATCCCATCACACATGTTCCCTTCTTTCAAAGATGACTTTTTAGTCTCAAGAGTCTGGTGTAGAAACGTTGAAGTTTTGTGGATGTTGCAAAGGAAGGAATACAGGGGCTGTGAAATTTCCACCATGAATAGCAAGTTCATTTAGTCTTTGAGTGTTTTTCTGCCACCTTTCAGATTGACAACCTTAAAATATCTTTGGATAAGTTACTGAAGTTCCCTAACAACTTCTGCTGGAATTCAGCTTCATTCCAATAACAATGGTACAAAAATTTGGAAGGCACATACATTTCCAAGAAACACTATCAATTCCCAGTCTAATTTAGGTTCCCAGTTGCCCCAGTTACATTTTTTAAACTAAATTTTAGAATCAAAACCTATTTCTAATGACAAAAGTTCTTTTTCCTGGTGGCTGTATATGAAGTGAGGTAACATAATAACATATAACTGTATATTACAGTGAGGTAACTAACTCATATGCAAGCAGGTAATTAATGGAAGTCTAAAATCTCTCTGTAACACTGTGTAGGAGATGGAAATGTTGTTAAGGTCTTAAACATTGCCAAAATCATAGCAAGACTTTTTGTCACACTGTAAAGGCACAACTGCCCATCTGTGACCCCCACTCCCATATCATCTGATGTTGATGAGTTCTTTGCCTAAGGAGATTATCATTATCATTGTACACAACCTTCAGAAATTCATACTCTGAACAGGTTTTCACTGTTTTGTGCAATATTGTCTGTTTCTTCACTTTATTTTTTCTATAAATTTCCCACCCATATTTAAATGAATTACATGAACAATTCCTGAACAAGGAGGTTTTGTACAATGGCATTTAGTGTTAAGACATTAAGGGAACAAGTCTAGACACATGCTAAGTATCATATCATTCGTCTTCCCACCACTATACTATAGCTGGATAATTTCACTATGGCACCAGGAGGCCCTGCTTTTCGTTAACCAAAACAAAATCTTCTGTCGCCTCCAGAAAGTCAGAAATACTGTTGCCTTTTCTCCTGCATAGTATATGGTACAGCTCTTTCTGAAATCTTCAGACTTGCTGACAGAGCAAAAAGCAAGGAGCCAGATAAACCTCCCTCCCCCCCAAAAAAGGCTATTGAGCATACCTAACAGCCCAGAGCTTGCCAGTTTTTATTTCCTTTTAGAACAAAATCTAACAAATGTATATATTGTATATTTTTAAAAAATTCATATGAGAAAAAAATCAACCCAAATGACACATGTCCAAATGGCATTTAGGTTATACAAAAGAGTCTTCTTCATTTAGCTTACGAGATGATGGTTTACAATGAGTAGGGTTATAGGGTGAAGATTTTAAAGAACTGAATTACAAGTCAATGTCTGAGGGAGTTGATAGTAATGTAGCCAAAAAAAGAAACTGTGCTTTCAGTTGAGGTTTGGAATAAGTGGTGAAGCACTGAAGGAGAGATATAAGAAGGCTGGTTTGGATGGTAGGAGCTTAAGAGAAGGTGATTGTCAAACCAGTGGTGTTTGGAAAGAACCAAGAAATCAAGATACAGCAAACTTAAAAGAGCAAGAACAATGGCAGGAAAATAAAGACAGGAACAAATTTCCAAGAAAAAATGGCAGAAATTAGGGGAGGTCTTTCAAAATAATGCAGAAATATGTAATAACATCATTAAGATATTAAAGAGTTTAGAAGAAGAATAAAGGTACATAATCCAGATGTCTCACTGTCAATACTTGTGCAGTAACAAAGGTCACAGACTTGCTGCTTCCAATAAAGGTCACCATTCCACACTCTAAAGTCCAATTTCTGAAATATTGGATGAAAGACTATTTTTGGAAGCATAAAATGAGAAATCATTGAGTCTCTTTTGTATGCTGATTTACCAGCTTTTCCAAAGAGCAATATAAGAAGTGTTTATGACTTCCTATCAAATATGGCTTCATTTATTTGACATAAAGTTCATAGAAAGTACAGGAAGTGAGCTCCTTTATTCCTTACACCAAGAGTGGGGGCTGGGAGCATGTTTGTCCCCACATCATTCTGGGGGAAGGGGAGGGAAGAGGAAGGGAGGGAGGGAGAGGGAGGGGACAGGCAATGGAAGGGAAAGGGAAGGAAAAGTGTGGGTAAAGAGAAGGGAAAGGGAAGGAAAAGTGTGGGTAAAGAGAAGGGAAAGGGAAGGAAAAGTGTGGGTAAAGAGAAGGGAAAGGGAANAAAGAAAAGAAAAGAAAAGAAAAGAAAAGAAAAGAAAAGAAAAGAAAAGAAAAGAAAAGAAAAGAAAAGAAAAGAAAAGAAAAGAAAAGAAAAGAAAAGAAAAGAAAAGAAAAGAAAAGAAAAGAAAAGAAAAGAAAAGAAAAGAAAAGAAAAGAAAAGAAAAGAAAAGAAAAGAAAAGAAAAGAAAAGAAAAGAAAAGAAAAGAAAAGAAAAGAAAAGAAAAGAAAAGAAAAGAAAAGAAAAGAAAAGAAAAGAAAAGAAAAGAAAAGAAAAGAAAAGAAAAGAAAAGAAAAGAAAAGAAAAGAAAAGAAAAGAAAAGAAAAGAAAAGAAAAGAAAGAAAAGAAAAGAAAAGAGAAAAGAGAAAGAGAAGGTGGTATTTCTGTGTATCACATTGCACTTGGAAAAGCCTTCCTCATTAGCTTTCAGACATTAAAAGAATCTGTGTTCCTTGTTAAAAGAATAAATCTTGGCAAACTATCATTGTGACAGAATGGGTTATATCTGTGTCAAATTATGAACCCTGTCTTGTATTAAGAGTGCAAACAAGCCAGAACATGCCCAATTACAACTTATTACACTGAATTCGTATGGCTGCCGGACTTAAAAAGGTTTTTCACACCTCAGGAAAAAGCTAATAGCCACAAAGCCTACATCCCATTGGTTTGGGTATGCCTACAGCTGTGGGCAAAGCAACACAAGTTAACTCTGACTGTATTCAGAGCTGAGCAGAGAGAAGCCAGCTCTGGTACAGAAGCCACGTAGGATATGTCTACACAGCCGATTGGAGGCAGATGTGAGCTCCCTTCGCCAGCACTCTGAACTAGCAGGCAGGGTTGTTAGCCATGTTTACTGTGGCACAGAGTCATTTTTGAAAGAAACAGAAAACAAAAAACAACACAATTTTAGATCCCTGTTCTGTGTTCCTCATAAAGGTCTGGGTTTGGGCCTCTCCTTGTCTATACAATTTGCACTGTACTGCCAGACAGGGCTTATTAGTTCAGACTCAGCGTGTTCTTACCCTCAGTTTTGCAGTCTCCAGACCATATGTGCAACAAATGCTGCCCACAAAAGACACGCACTCATACACTAGTATACCACCAATGTTAAACCATCAAGGAAAGCCACTCTGCAGCTTCCAAAATAAAACTAGCTCAGTCTAGCAAGACGGGGAGAAGAATGCAAATTCTGCGTCTATCCAGATAAGCCCAGAAATGCACACCTGCTCTGCTCCTGTGGAATAAGTGCAAACATTGCATAGGGGAAACCCTAGACAAAAGCAGGGTTCTGGTCAATTACTGCACAGTTGCACCACTGGCTTCCAAAATTTCTAAAAGGGACCAGGAGGCTTTCTGGCTTCCCTGTCTGAAAATTGCTGCTGGTTACATCAGTGTTTCACTGAGCCTCACCAACAGATTAGGAACCCCATTGTACCTAGTGGTGTGCTACATCCTTCCAGTGAGATTATGAACTAATTAAACCAGACAAGGGAGCACTGGGAGGCTAAAGCCATTTTTGATCATCTGGGTAGAGAGTGGCCTGAACCCTTCTGTAGCCCTGTCATGATTACATATTAGGAAGAGAATGAGCTCAGGTTTGAGGGCTCGGAGTCTCAAGACATGTTTATAACATGACATGTAACTCCCACATGCTGTAAAAGTGATTATCTTTCATGCTGAGCCCAGCAAAGGAGTTAAACAAGAAGTTGAAGTTACACAATGTCTAGTGCAGAGGTGTGGAATGCAGCATGTGTAAACAGTGAGGTAACTAACTAATATGCAAGCAGGTAATTAATGGAAGTCTAAAATCTCTCTGTAACACTGTGTAGGAGACGGAAATGTGGTTAAGGTCTTAAACATTGCCAAAATCATAGCAAGACTTTTTGTCACACTGTAAAGGCACAACTGCCCATCTGTGACCACTGAAGCATCCCCCACTCCCAATATGCTGCTGATTGGAATTTGTAATATGATGGGGAACTTGAGATAAGACTATTGTCCAATTATCTCAGGTCTAAGGAGAAGTGAACAAGGCTCAGGAAAGAAGAATATATTCACAAGGGAAGCCAAACTCAGCAACTGTGCTTGGTGGGTGGAGAAGGATTTGGGTTTTTTGGGTTTTGGATATCATAGAATCGCAGAATCATAGAATAAGATGGGTTGGAAAGGACCTCTGGGATCATCAAGTCCAACCCTTGATTGACTACCACCACACTAAGTGCCGCGTCCAGTCTTTTCTTAAATACCTCCAGGGACGGAGAATCCACCACCTCCCTGGGCTGCCCGATCCAGTGCCTGATTACCCTCTCTGTAACGAACTTCCTCCTGATATCTAACCTAAACCTCCCCTGGCAGAGCTTAAGCCTGTGCCCTCTTGTCTTACTGTTGGTTGCCTGGGAGAAGAGACTAACCCCCACCTGGCTACAACCTCTTTTCAGGTAGTTGTAGAGAGTGAGCCTTCTCTTCTCCAGGCATGCTAAATATATGTGATTGCGAAATCTTTCTGCACAAAACGTAGGAGTAAACCTCCCCCCCGGCCCCTCAGAAGACATGTACACACAGGACATTCACATAAGAGCCAACTGAAACGGGGTCACAAGCATTCAAAGACTCCCAAAATGCCCCCCAGACTCAGTACTGTGGCCTTCCACCACCAAAGGACTGTGCTTGATCTAAGTGATGCAACAAATCTAGAGTCCGTCACAAGAACCCATAAAACCTCCCCCCCTTGGGGAGGTGCCTGGGCATCTGCTGAATGTATGTTCATCCACTGGACGCTATGTTTTGCAGGATTCTCAGCACGAAGAAGACCAGAACAAGAGGACCTAGGGGACACCATTGGGTTCCACAAAGAGGTGATATATTTTCTGTTTAACCTCTCTCTGTCACTTTCTTTCTTCCCTGCCCACTTCTTTTTCCTATTTATTTCTTTCTCCCTCTCTGACTCACATTTACTGTTAAATAAAATTGGCTTCAGCATATGGTGTCATTTGCACCTTAGTTCAGGCAGGGTCATCTCTCTAATAATATTATTATTATCAGGCAGGGTCATCTCTCTAATAATTGTGATAACCAGATCTTAACACACTCTCAGGGATCTTTTTAAATCTTGATTCATTTTACATGAAATCTCAGGTAGGAATGTTAGCTTTAGAGAATGTGGACTTAGGGAACCTTCCTAAGTGCGTGAGACTGAAGAACAAAACAAACATTCATGGCCATTCTGAACTAAATAAAACCTTGTTATTGGGACAGTCACCTAACAGTAACTTTGCTTTAGCTGTGCCAGAGACAAACTTCAGATGGAATTTTCCATAGCATGCAAGTGCTCTGTCCATCTGGCTCTTGTGAGAGAAATGTTGCGACAACTCAGTCACTTTCTCAACTCCTAAGTTCTGACCTGCGTTGGTGGTATGTCAATACAGAAAAAGAAAAAGTAATATTTTTAAAGCAGAGTGAGGGAGAAGAGTAAGAGGGAGTGTCTCATATCCCACTCAAGAAGTTGGACACAAATTTCAGTAGACAGTTCTGTGTCCATCTGGAAAATGCAGCCAGAAAGAGGCTGCTATGCCCAAGCCACGTACTGGAAGCAATGCTGAACAATCCTCTGCCAGATGGGATGTAGTGTCAACATGAGACAGGTGACCATGGTGATAGGCACTCAGCTGGACTTTAAATAACTTCTTTTTACGGAGGCATTTCACAACCAATGCCTGTATTTTGTCAGCTTCCTCATTAACTGCACATTGCTATACTATGCAATTAATTTTTCTGCTGTCTAGATCTAGGTTAGATAAACTGCAATGAGTATCCATTTCCAGAGCTGGGAGGAGTTTGGAGGCAGCATCTTTGGGTCCATAAGAGGGATAACACACTCTATGAGCACTACACAGTGAACCATGATGCTGAAAAACTGGAAGTATGACAGAAATCTCAAAAAAGAAATTAGAAATACTAAATGCAAACTATGACATAATACTGTGAGGATGGACGACTGTTAAATGGCAACTCCGGTATAAGTGCAGACACTTGTTCATCCCATTCTCTGAAGCAGAAAGACAATACATAGCCAGGATTACCACTTATAAAATTTTCCCACCCTGACAACAAAAGGTATGTAAAAGTCAGAGGTGCAAATGTCAAGTAGCATCCAAAGATCAAAAGTAAGGTATCCGTGAATAAGCATCTGAGGAAAATATCTCAGCCTCTCTCTGGGACAGTAAAGCTACAGAGCAGCACTATGTGTATGTGTGTGCATGCAATATCAATTATTAAATAAAGGTCTATAAACTCAAATCATCTTCTGTACTCAAATTAAAGATACTATAGAAATTATGACAGAAAGTTATGAAGATGGGAATAACCTTATATGTTCTTAACATCTGGAGTAATTTTGCTTGGTTCTGGACATTTTATACCAGAGTAATAGAGTAAAAACAGAAATCCAGAGATGGGTGCTAATTATTATTAAACACACAGGACAATTCCCATTCAATGACACAGTAAAAAATTAAGACTGAAAGCAAGGACAAAGAGAAAACAATGAAGGTTGCGTATTACAGAGAGTGAAGACAAAGACAGGAGGAATTCTTCCCAGGCAAAGACTGGGAGGAATTCAGAAAAATTGTCTGGGCAGACAGGGATCTGACTGCTCATATAGCTTTAGGAAATCCGAACTACTAATTGCATTAAATCTGACTGGGGACATCAAGAGCAACAAGAAAACCCTTCATACGTACATCAGTGATAAAAATAAGACTGGGGAAAAATGTGTGTATACTCTGGAAGGAAATGGGAGACCTGATTACCCTGGATATGAAGAATATTGAATACTGGATTTTTGGCTTGGTCTTCACCTGCAGTGGTCCAGTCACACTGCCCAAGTCACCGAAGGCAAAGGCAGGGACTGCGAGAATGAACCACCTGCTGTAAAAGATCAGCTTCGAGAACATCGAAGGAACCTGAAGGTGCAGAAGTCTGTAGGTCCTGAGCAAACTGATGGATGAAATGGCTAAGCCACCATCCATCATATTTGAGAAGTTGTCACAGTCCCGTGAAGTTTCCACTGTCTGGAAAAGGGTAAACATAACCCCCACTTTTAAAAAGAGAAATCAGGAAGACCTGAGGAACTACAGGTGAGTCAGTCTCACCTCAATGCCTGGCAAGATGATGGATCAGATTGTTCCTGGAAACTATGCTAAGGCACATGGAATATAAGGGGATGGTTAGTGACAATCAACATGCCTTTATTAAGGGCAAATTGTTGCTGAAAAATGTGGCAACTTTCTATGATGGGGTTACAGTGTTGGCAGATAACAAAAGAGCAACTGATACGATCTACCTGGACTTGTTCAGAGCATTTAACACTGTCTGACATGACATCCTTTTCTCTAAACTGGAGAGACATGGATTTAACAGATGGACCTCTCAGTGGATAAAAAAAATGGCTGGTTGGTTGCAATTAAAAAGCTGTGTTTAATGGCTTGGTGTGCAAGTGAAGACCAGTGACAAGTGGCACTCCTCAAGGATCTGTATTGGAACTGGCTCTATTTAGCATGGACAGTAGGACTGAGTGCACCCTCAGAGTTTACTGATGACATCAAGCCCTATGGGTATGGTCAACATGACGAAGGGAAGGGATGTTATCCAGAAGGATCTTGACAGACTTGAAAGGTGAATCTGTGCAAACCTCAAGAAGCTAAACAAGGCCAAGTCCAAGGTCCTGCACCTGGGTCAGAGCAATCCCAAGCACAAGTATAGGCTGAGTGGAGAACGGATTGAGAACAGCTCTGAGGAGAAGAATTTGGGGGTATTGGTTGATGAAAAGATCAGTGTGACCCAGCAATGTGCACTTGCAACCCAGAAAGCCAATCATATCCTGAGCTGCATCAGAAGAAGCATGGCCAGCAGTTTGAGAGAGGTGATTCTCCCCCTCTACTCAACGCTGGTTAGACCTCACCTGGAGTTCTGCATTCAGCTCTGGGGTCCGCAGCACAGGAAGGACATCAGCTTGTTGGAGCAGTTTCAGAGGAGGGCCATGAATACATTCAGAGGGCTGGAGTACTTCTCTTTTTAAGATGAGGCTGGATGTGGCACTGAGTGCCATGATCTAGTAATCACAGTGGTAGTGGATCAAGGGTTGGACCTGATGATCCCAGAGGTCTCTTCCAATCCAGTTAATTCTATGATTCTATCATTCTTATGAAGACAGATTGTGAGACCTGGACTTGTTCAGCTTGGAGAAGAGAAGGTTGATCTGTTTGTGGCCTTCCAGTACCTAAAAAGGGCCTATGAGACAGCTAGAGAGGAACTTTTTACAAAGCCATGGAGTGAAAGGACAAGGGGTAATGGCTTTAAACTGAAAGAAGGTAAGTTTAGGGTAGATATTAGGAAGACATTTACTGTGGAAGTGGTGAGGCACTGGAACAGCTTTCCCAGGGAAGTGATGGATGCCACATCCTTGGAAGTGTTCAGGTGCAAGTTGGATGGGGCTTTGAGCAACCTGGTCTAGTAGAAGGTGCCCCTTCTCATGGCAGGGAAGTTGGAAGGGATGTTTAAGATTCCTTCAAACACAAACCATTCTGTGATTCTATGATTTGTGGGTTTTGCTTAGAGCTAAACAAAGCTGTAGCTGAGGATAAGATCTCCATTTCAGGATGCCCTGTTTAGTATTGCAAAACTCCTGTTCTGAATCACAGTAAGAACTGAAAATTTCCAACTTGTTCATAAATGAGCATTCTGAAAATACAACTTGATCCAGACATATCAGAATATTTCATCTGAGACTCTAAAACATAATATAAAATCAAATAATGTTGAAATGAAACGATTTCAAAATGAAATGCAAGATGGGACTTTTTGTGTTTCTGGAATATTTTTTCCAGTTTTCTTTTGTAACAAAATTATAGTGAATCTGACAGTTTTATTAAGCAATTTTCATTCCAGCAAAAATACATTCTCTACTTGAATTTGGTTTTATTAATAGACCTGTGGCCAACTATATTCCTACTATTCATTCACTTAAAAAAAAAAATAAAAGAAAGAAGGATATCCAACGAAATTATCAGGCAAAATATTTAACACCAATAAAGGCAAGTACAGCCATAAGTTTCAGCTGAATCCAGAGTCTTCATAGGAATCAAAACCAGATGAGATATTTAAAATGGGTGAAGAGTTTCAGTAAAAAACATCTACAAAACAAAAGATACCATATAATGCATAAGTCAAACACTATCGATTAGGGAGAAACTTTCTCTCTAAGTGAGTTACTCCTGACTGCCTGCGATGGCTTGTGAAGTTTTTGATACCCCTCAGAAACATGTAGTGTATGAACGGACAGACAGTTGCCCTGCTTTGTGTTGTCCCACCTCTGTTGCTGTGCATCCTGAATGAAATAGTGGATTTGTTTTGCAGGTTTCATTGTTGCAAGACCTATTTCCCCCACACATTCTGTCCCCGAAGCTTTGCATCTGCTGTTTTGGAATAATTAAAGAATTTGGCTCACAATCCAAAAACTTCTTCATCCATAATCTCACTGCTTGGAAAGACATCATTTGGAGACAGTTTTCACTGAATCACTCCCAGAGGTCCCCAGTTTCCTCTGCTAACATAGGTCTAGCCATCTCTTTTTTTTATTATGTTTACTTATTCAGATGACTTTTATGTCACTATTTGCAAGTCTACTCATTCCTTTCAGCAACATTTCCTTCTCTTGTTTAAAACTTGCTGAGTGCCTTCTTACATTTATGAGGGAGCCCATCTACAGTTCAACCAGAACACTAAATATATTATATGTTCTGTTTATATCATGCCCTGGAGAACTGTAGTTAACAGTGCAGATAAAAAAGAAACTGGCTATAGTGTTCCTTAAAGGAAGGAATTAAGGGGGAAGCTCACAAAAGTGCAATTCTTACAGTCAGTCAGACAGACACACTTATCTGCTTCTTCAGCGTTACCTCACAGGCAGCAAGACACTTAGTTGCAAAATTTATCAGCTATGAGGTCATTAATAAAGCTGGCCAGTCTCAGTAGTCACTTTAAAGATGATAGTGCTCAACGATAAAATAAAATACTAGAAGATAGTTTTGTTATTTATAAGTAGCTGAGTTATGATTTTGTAGTTTAAACGATTTGACAATGCTTTCTTTGAAATTTCTGTCCTAGATTTTCAGTCAAAGAGCCATTTACATATTTGGGTCTTTCCATCAATCTGGCTTTAAGAATCTAGGAATATGAGTGAGCCCTTGCCAAAGAATATAAAGAAAAATGCAAGAATTTAGATTTATAGTAGAGCTGGTGCAGCTTAGCTTGGAGAAATCTCACCAAGCAAGCAGGCTCTTTTCCTTAAAAGAAAGCTCTTTAAGCTTGCTAGCTGTGGAGAGTTTTACTAATATCCATGGAAAATTCTGATATGAAAGTAGGAAGGCAGCAAAAATTTAAAAGTATAATTACAAGCTATGCTGTCAACACTTTATGCAAGCTCTTAGCTTGTGCCACTTCAACATCATCCAAATTCCCACTTGAAAGAGCCAAGGGCAAGTGACTCTTCATGGAGCTGTCATATATAATGTAGCAAAGAGGACCTGAGCACATCTTGTTTGCTGGCGGGAACGTCTGTGGATCACAAATTTCACCTGAGCTCACCCACAAAGAAAGAGTTAACTTGCACGTGTGTCAGTCTCAGAGCTCACACGCAGATATGAAATTCAGACACCATTGGTAAGCTCCAGTAAACTCAGAATGTGTGTCAGGGCTTGAGGCAGCCTCAGATTCAGAAATGTGGGACATACAAAACTGCTGATCACAGTTGCACATGATTCTATGATCTTAAATCCCTGCTTAGGTTCCTAAATAGAAGTGCTGCCCTGGACCATTAACCTACATAGGATTATTGGGAACTGACTTCTCTTTCCAATACCTCCTCCTGCCACCCCACCTCCTCCTGCCCATCTTTTCACACATCCACCAATAACAGACTCTCTGCGCGAGTGTATACAAGCTGCTTCTTATCAGACCCTTAAATATACATATCCTAGAGCTACGGGAAAATTGCAATCCAAATTGTGCAAATTGAGGGCCACATCTTCCACAAGCCAGGCAGAAAACTGCCAAACGCTTGAAGGTATATTTTCACAGTTAACGCACACAGCAGATTAGTTTCAAATCAGCTGCCTAATCAGGGTTCCCAAGAAGGCTGCAGGCATATTTTTCCAAGATGAAGAGAAAGGCTTTCCTGCCACTCTAACTACAGTCCTTGTGAAATCCCAGAAAGCAGAGCTGGCTAGGTGCAGCATAGGTTTTCCCCTAGCATGTTCCTTCTCTTGCATGTCAGGCTGCCACCTTTTCTTTCATGATAGGAGATGCACTTCTCCAAATACTATGTCACACAGGAATTGATATTGAAGTGTTATTAAAACAGGTATCCAATTGAACAGGGGAAAGAAAAAAAGTCCAAAGAACTCTCTGCCACATTTTTAAACCTGATTATACCATTGCGCGTAACTTCTAATTCTCTTACCTTCTTATTAATATAATAGACCACAAAAAGAATTACAGTGTAGGTATGCCACACTTATTAACAAAGACTCTCAATTTGTTTCTTCAATTTAAAACTCAAGATATAAGAGTGCTCACCATGGAGACCCTGTGTGGGACATCACACTATGTAAAACTATATTCAAAATATATTTCTCTAAATTTAGAAGACCTACATGACCCTGAAGACTTATATGAATGACTCTTCCCAGACACAGAGCCCTCCCCATTGTTTTTATTTGCAGGTTGTGCTCTTGTTGTGGGTTTTACCAGAGAAATCAACCCTTTTTCTCGAACTCCCCCATTCACACAATTACTATCAGTTGAGAGAGGTTTTATCCAGACAAAACAGAGGCTTGATTTAAGGGATATAATACTAAGATTTATTACTAGAAAGATAAAAACTAAGAAATAACATATACTACAACACTACTATTTAAACTAGCTTATCTTATGGAAATAACATATACTACAACAGTACTACTTAACCTAGCTTATCTTACTACACAACTACACAACTACAGAGGATGGTTTTAAATCCTTCCTCTGCTGCGTGGGGGTCCCACTGCCACTGAAGACAGTCCTAAATAGACCACACCTTATGGGTCTTCCTTTCTCTGCTGTTCTTTAGGGTCACAAGTGAGCTGTACCAGCACGGATCCCTCACTGGGGCTAAAAGTCCCACCAGAACAACTTGCTTCAGCCATAAGTCTCTCTCTCCNTCTCGCAGCATGTTTCAGCTGAGCAGTTGCTGTCTGGAGTTTGTTTCTCCACTGCTACACATCCCGGCTGGAGAGACTTCACTGCCATGCCTGCTACTGGCCCAAGGCTGGGGGAGAAGAGGCCTGGCCCCCACATGGGGGCTGCTGCCTCCCTCCTACTCCATGGCTGCCAAATTTCTTACTGCCACAACACCTTCTCTTCTGTTTTCTTAAATATGTCATTAGCAGAGGAGTTACTGAAACTTTTGATTGGCTTTTTCTCCAGAAATATACCTGGGCCTGACCATTTCAGCCAGGGGGCTGGTAACCCATGACAGCTCTGCATGGAAGCAGCCATGGGGCTTTGGCCCCTTTGCTGTTGGTGCAGAGCAAATTGTCTGGGAAGGTGGACAGCGGGAGTCTGTAGGGTGCCCTCTGTGCTAGAGGTCCAGCTCAGGGAAGGTCATAGAGAGAGGACAGAATTCCCACTCTTGGCCAGAACAAACATCTCCCGGCTGCCTACCCTGTCAGTAAAGTGCTTCCATGAGGCAGAGGCTGTCTGAAACTACCTGAAAGTCTCTTGGAGAGCTTTTCCAACTTTAAAGGTTTAGTCTAACTTTTAACCTATTTCTCTGTCTTACACAGCCATGCATTTGACTGGGATGTAGGAAGCCACTATCCCTTGACCATTTCCTTTGACCAGTGCTGTGTTGTTTCCTCTGGTCAGAGACCCTTTTTCTTCATAACCTGCTGTAGGATTATTTATTCTGCCTTCTGGGAAATCCATCATCATTCCATAAATAAGATAATGAGTTTGCTATAAAGCTGACACTGGTCTAACCTGCAAATACACAATTAACATTAATGTCATGCATGACTTTTGCCAAATCCTTGCCTTGTGCCATCACTATGATTGGCATGTTTGCAGCACAAATTGCAGGAGCTTGATTTGGTTCACAGCTCTCAGTCATTTTTATGTTCAGATGTATAATCTAATGAGGTGAAAATGGAAAGCAGCCCCTGAGCATTTGGCCATTGCTGGGAAAGAATGCAAATTAAATATATGAAAGACTGGGGCATGGAGTAGCGTGTCACAGAGCTTCAGAGTTCCATCAGGTGCCTCGCCAGCTTGCACAGCCTTTGTGTCCACATTGTCTGCCTGTTGGACGGAGCTAAGAGACAGAAGAATGACAGTCTGGGGAAAAGAAAGAAAGACAGTAATTATGGGACGTATGTGATTAGCATGGTAGCCAGAGAAATTAAACCACTAGTCCCAGGAATCTTCCCTTCTATAAGGTACCTGTGGTGGAAGAGAAAAGCTCCACACTACAGAGTTCAGCTGGAATCCACTCCCTGCTAGTTTAGCTTGATTGCTTTTTTGGATACCTACTGTGGGGGTTCAGTTCCTTGACCTTCCTTTCTATAGAACTATATTGTCCTGCCATGAAGAAAGGCAGATTAAGAACTTACAGGGATCCTTCCATCACTGGACTCTGACAGGAGTGCTCAGGGAGTTCATTTTTCATGGCTTAAATTGCTCCAGGCCAGCATTCTTATCAAAAAGGTTTGGCTTAATGTAAAACACAGACTTCTTTTCTTTCTTTTTAATTTTAGCTCTGTATTAAACAGCACTACAAATTTCCCTTTGAACAGCAAGTTCCTGAGCTGCTTTCCTTTGAATAATATATAAATTTAGACTAAACTTTATTGTTCCTGGGTAAATCAGTCTAGTTAAGAAGTTTATAATTGTTATTAGGGAGGCAAAATGTTTTACATAACAGCCGAAAAGTCCAGAAAATTCCTGGTGTAATTAGACCATGGGTTCATTGTTTGCTTGCTCTTTAAAGGTACCAGCTTACAGCATGGTTTTCAAACATTGTCTTTTGAGTGCCTTGGGATCTCGACAAGGTCAGAAATAAAAAGAATTAACAGTCTGGTAAGCATTAGCTGGCATCCCACCATCTCTTCCAGCAGGATTTCCCCCCACAGCTCCCAGTACACAGTGGTGTTTCTCTACAAACATGCTTTCTCCATAATTCCCTAGTGTTGATTCAGTGCTCAGGTGGTGCCCAGTGCCTGTGCTTCAGCAGCTCAGAACAGAGTGGTGGGGTAGTGGGGAGAAGCCCTCTGGGCCCTGCATCAGTGCAGCTCTTCTGTCTGGCAAGGGGATCCTCCAGGCACACCCCCAGCACTGAGAAAGCTACTTTTTTCCCAGCAGCACCACAGGTACAGTTAGGCTTGGAGCCAAAAGTTCATTTCTCTTCCATCCCTTAGGTGCTTTGAATTCACACTTCGTTTACAAAAATGCCTGAACTATTAACTGCCAAGCTTCTGGGTACTCAGAGACAGGAAGCTGTTTTGCTTTATAGGGAATAATTAAATAAAAATTTGGCAAAGGAGATAGAGCTGCTGTTAATGCAGTTCCGGAGTCTAGCAAACATTCATCAGAGAGGCTCAGGCAAAGTTTTCTGTGCTCCAAGGACAGTGTGCATAGTCTTAGATTAAACCTCCCTGAATAAAACACGTGCAGCAGAGCAAAGGGAGTAAGCAGAAACCAGATGTCCTTCCAGCACCATGTTTCCTTGGGCTCTTCCTCTGTTTCTCTGTCCTCTCATCAGTCAGACCCCACAAAGCCATGCTCAGATGACCCTAAGCCAGAGCTACAATATCTCAAGAAAGTGAGAGAAATAGCAACAAAGAGAAGTGGAGCAGCAGATGAGGAAAGGACCTTTACCCTCACATGCACAACCCAGTCTATCAAATTTCAGCTCTCCTCTGCAGTTGCTACCAGGCTGAGCAGTGTGGGTAAAGGAACTTGGAGAACATTTATGTGTGATTCTTTTTGAGGAGCGGGTCTTAAATAGTCACCAAGCAGTTTAGTGCACTCCAGGCAAAGGTAATAGCCAGCTGGAGAATTTTATAGACAGACAGAGGATTTTAACAAACCATAAATGTAGGTGCCTAGAGAGCATCTGAGCAGAGATTTTAAGGATCTAAATTTTGGACCTAGAGCTAGATCTTGTTTGGAATCCAGTCTTAAATTTGAGGCCAACTGCTGCTGAAGTCTATGGGAATCTCACTATGACTTCAGCAATGCCAAGAGCTCCTATTTAGAGCTAGAACGGGAACACTTATAAATTAGAAAAAATAGCCTACTTAGCAAATGACATGCCATTTTCTCTAGCCCTGGGATCATAAACTATATATATATGACATTAAATACAAATATTTAATATGGCATTTTAATTATAAAAAAAAAAATTACAAAAATATCCATTTTTCCAGCACAGAAAGTGTTTGCTACCTCTGTGTGTAAACTGCCTGTTAAGTCTACTAAAAGTCCGGGCAATCGATATCATAGTCAAAAGCTGTAGATGGATGGTTTCATACTTTGTGGGAAAGACTCACTTTTGAAATAAAAAGTTTTAAAACTACAGAGATATTGATATATTCTCAGCTAACCAGATGCTGTATACTAACTGTGTGCCAGTATTCTCTCAGTGCTGGAAGAGAAATAGTTGAGACAACTTATTTGATGGATTTGTTTAGGGATTTTGTATGCATATGGAAATCATTTGTTTCTCTATTGCAAAGCATGTTTGATTGTTCAGTATTAACATTTAACTAGAAAAAGTAGCTACAGTGCTCCCAGTTGTGTGAAGCACAAGCTAAACTAAACAAAAACTGAAAAGCAGCTTCAGCATATCTCATGTTCATTAGAAGAATAAACGATGAAAAAATTAACTGATGACAGGTATGCAGATTTCTGTAACTAAACAGTTTAATGTGAGAGTCGTTCTTGGTTCAGACACACAGAAGGAAATCCTAAAGGACTGATGTGAGTTCACCTGAAGAAAAAGTGGGTTGGTGAGCATCAACAGGAAGTTCCACTGAAGTGTTAACTGTACAATGCAGTCCCTGAAAAAAGAAATAACATATTGCTTGTATGTTCTCACTACAGTAAAATGCTGGTGTAAAAAGTTTCTTCTTTTCTGCTCTTGGGGTTCCCAGAGGTGAGAATCTCACATGGAACTACAGCCACATGTGGTGTGCACACTGTGCAAACTCATGCATTGCAGGTGATATAGAAGGCATTGAGTTCATTATATGTACGCTCCAGAGATGCACATGCACATCCAACAAAATGTATTCCAGACTGGCTAGACTACATCACTTGCACATCACTTGTGTGCACAGAGAAATGGCCGAATTCTTTCCTCTTCACACAAACTTCACTTCCAAGCAGCTTGGATTTCCTTGGACTTGTCATCTGATAGGCCTGGGGGTTTTTCTATTCATAATAGAGATTCTTATTTTACATAATGTATTCATCATTCCAGAGCATGATTTTGTCATCCTGTTTTACCTTAATCGAGGTTGAAAGTTAAAATTACCAGTTGATATGCTTTCTTTTTCTGAGTGGTTATAAGTAACTACTTTTCTTGTGTAAAGTTCACAGAAAGCAAATTCAAAATTTATTTTACTCATTTTTGTTGTTGCTCTAGCATAAGATCTATTTTCTTGACAACTTTCTCAAACAAGTAACTTCAAAAGCAAATTTCTTTAAAAATTCAGTAGAGACCCAAAACTAAACTGGGTAACTTCTTACTTTTCTCTATTCAAATGCATAATAATTAAAGTTTTTTTTGCAATCAGAATCTGCAATGATACTTCCTAAGGCTTGTTTTTTGTAAACCAAAAGACTTGTATATATCTGATTTATGCAACTTAAGATGTAATATTTCTGCAGATGTGAAGATATAGCCAAATTAAAAACAAACCACTACATTTTGGGATACAATAGAAACCAGACTCTTTAGGTTTGCACATAAGAAACAACTAGAAATGGGGCCAGACTTCTTCCTAAACTAGGCTCTGAGTTAAAATCTCATCAGAAAACTTTGGTTGTACATACCACAACAAATATTTTTTAGGATTTAGGACGTGGATAGATGTAGCATTATTCCTACAGCTGTATTCTTCCTACCCGCAAAAAAAAAATCAGGTTCAAATTTTCAAATATTTCACTTAAAAATAATGTCCATCCTAAGATCAGTATACTTCCCAGAGAACTCTGGGTAAAAGTTGTGAATGCCCATCCCCAGAAAAGGGGGATGGCCAGGTTGGATGGGGCTTAGAGCAACCTGCTCTAGTGTTAAGTGCCCTCCCCCTGGCAGGGAGGTTGAAAGCAGATGATCTTTAAGGTCCCTTCCAACATAAACCGTTCTATGTGTCTATGAAAACTGGACATCTGCCTGTGCATTGACACTTCCGAGTAAGTGTTTCTGTACTTACAAGTTTTGAATCAGAACAAGCTTTGAATCCTACAAAAACTGGAGGTGGCATTTCCAGCATCATGCTGGAAAGGCAGAGCAAGGATTTACACAGCTAGTAAATAAAACACCTACCACTACTTTCATGGAAGTCTTTTAATTCAATACCCAAGTCTCTGAGCTGAGTGCTGGGTTCATCCCAGGCGTGTCTGCTGTCCCCTCTCCCCTTCCCCTCCTATTTCCATCACAGCCTGTGTTGCAACATTAGTGAATAGGGGGCTCAGATCCACACCCAGCAGGATGGGAGATCCTGCTTTGTCCACCTTCTCTTGGTGGCTTTCCTGATGACATGTCAGTGCTGGGTGAAGGGAACTTCCGCCTCAGCACCTTCTGCAGCCTTACAGTAAAACACTTTACTGAAGATATCCACATAGCCTTTCCACATGAGACTGCAGAGCCCCATAGCACTGAAACATGACCCTGGTCCCACACAGGGGACCTCCTTATTTTCTCTCCCTTTATGATCATATTTCACATATGCAAGGTCAAAGTGTTCGTGACGGTCACTCCTTTTCCATGAACTTTTCCAAACTTCGGGCTAACCAACTGCCAGCAAGGTGGGAACCTGCCCCCCAACAGCTTTTGCCCACAGTTTAGCAACACTCATACCTCAGTAATACCTTCACATTGGGGACTGTGAAGCACTCTACTCAGGGATTTGTATTTAAACACCTCGGAAGACACCCAGTGCCTCTCCCTCTCCTTTCCTCAGATCCAAGGTTAACTGGGTGATGAGACCAGGGGCACAAATAATTGAAGGCAAGTTATGAATTTTGAAAACATACAAAGGTCCGCACTGAGGAAAGCTGTATCTGGTGCAGTTAATTATTCAGGCTTTTCTAATCAGTGTAAAGTAGGTTAGGATCGTTCCAACTAGCCTGATAAAGGATCTAAATGAGACACTGTACAAATAGATTGCCTTTCTTTTTCTGCCTTTTCCATCTGATATTTGTTTCAAAGCTATTTGGGGTGAAAAGGAAATTTTGTTATGTGATCTGTGTGCATGTCCACCCTTCTCTGGTCACAATCATGTTTGACTAGCAACAGAGAAACTACACTCTTAAGCTTGGGGGAAAAATATCTGCTTTTCCTTCAGCAAGCACATATCACTTTGAAGTCCAGTAAATATTTTTATCCAGTTTGAACCACTTTTGAGAAGGGAAAATTAAAGAAGTCCCATAAGATCCTAAAGGTTAATTTGAAATTACCCTCTTCTCAAATGTTAAGTTAGATGTAGGGTATTTTTATACAGACAGGTACCAACAGGAAAAAGCTGCTTTGTCCACCCAGGATCGAAATGGGCCAGATACAGGGCTACTTCAAAAAAACAAGTGATTTAGTTACATTTCACTGTGCTATTCTCAAGCTCTACCCTCTGCTTAGTTTTCATAATTCTAAATCAAATCTAAACCAGTGATCGCTTTAGCCCAGACCATTTGGAAAGTGATAATCACTACTTTCAATATCTGACTATTAACAAAAAAAAGGAAAAAAATGCCCTCACATTTAGTTTTACCTCTGAAAGAAGATTTCAAGCTAACTATAACATGTACTAGTGTGCATTTGACATCTTAGGGTTGTAGAAGAGCTCAAGCTTGGGAGGTCAGATGAGCTCAGCACCAAGGTCAGACAGGGCTGCTCAGGGCTGTGCCCCCTTGGAGCTGGAACGCCCCAGATCAGAGCTGGCACAGACTCCCTGGACAGCCTGCACCTCTGTCCCCCTGGCCCCAGAGGAGAAAGTTTCTCCCTATATCCAGCCTGCACCTCTCTTAATTTAACTTATATGCATGGTCTCTTGTCCTTCTATCATGTAGCACTGTGAACAGCCTGGCTCCTTCTTCACATAGCACAAATACACTGTAGACCTCAAGGCACAATAAATTTACCTATGCTTATGTTGTCACTGGCAGGTTGGGTTAAATTACTTTTGGAGGCTGCATCGTGAGCTGGCAGCTTCTTTACGCCACGTTGCTTTTCTCTAGCCATAGTTCAAGTTGGTCAAATGTGTGCAGCTCTGAAAGTGCTTACCTTTGCATATGAGGGTTGTTCCCTTCATGTCAGTGTGACTCCACACTGTGTGGGAAGTAAAACATGTATAGAAATATTTGTATGGTCAGGCTGAGATAATGCAGAAGGATCTTGTGAGACTGAGCAAACAATAAAACAGCAGAATAAATTCATGGATATATATGTAAAGTGATATGGGGAAAGTAATCTTAATCTCATATATAAAATAATGGGCTTCGAGTTGATTATTACCACTAAAGAGAAAGACCTTGGGTTTATGTTCTTTGAAAACAACTTCTTCCTATCAATCAAAAAAGCAAATGGAAAGTTAGGAATTATTAGGGAAAGAGTAGAGAGCAAACATAGCTATGCAGCTGTATAAACTTGCGTTTCTTTAATACTGTGTGCCTGTAGTTGTCGTTTTCGGAAAGCATGTAGTAGAAATGGCAAAGGTTCAGAGGTGGGTGACAGAAGTGACCAAAGGTATGGTATGGCTCCCAGGAGGGGAATGGCTGAGCAGAGTCAACCCTGCAGCCTGGAAAAGAGATGAATAAAAGGGGTATAATGGCCATGGTCCACCAGAATCATGAGTGAAGTGGTATCTGCAGTTTTCCAACTCCTACTGAGAATCATCTAATGCAGCTAACAGAAGCCAGTTTCAAAGTCAGCAAAAGAAGTGGACTCCTGATGCACGAGGTAAATCTCTATGGAGCCCCTTGTTCAAAACTGTCTTGGGATAGGATCTGGAAGAGAGATCTGTTGGGAATAAATAGAAAAAACACAACAAACTCAGGAAATCTCCCAACCTGAAACTACTAGGAATCTGGGGTGATACTCAGGAAAAATATCAAATACACTTGTCCTGTCCTTACTTTTTTGGGAACATTTGCTTCAGGCAACAATTGGAAGGAACACATTCAGTTAGATCAATCTTTGCTCCGACAAAGTATCATTTGGTTTTTTTTTTCAGTGTCCTAGTGTGTTTGTTCTGAAGTTTTAATACCATTATAAATTCCCTTTGTGACCATTTTAAGGAAATAAACTTTTAAAATAAAAAATGAAGGATGAAAGTTCTCTAGCTTGAAAATCAGAACTAAGACGTTTAAAAAAAAAATTATCATTCAAAGGCTTTCTTTGTAAGCTAGAAAAGAAAGGTTTAACAAGAACCAGTGACGGCAGCTGAAGCTAGATTAGATGTACGCAATACAGGAGCAGTTAGGTAACGTGCAATGACCTGTGATACACAGAAGGTCAGGCTAGATGATCTAATGTCCCTTCTGGCCTAAATATCTCTTGAGTATAGTACTCTGGCAGCCACACAAATGTTGAAAGCAACCTCCAACTCAGCATGTTTTCTGTCAGCCACACTGTATCTAGATAGATTTTCGTGCCAGGTTTTTAAAAACTTGTCCTGTTGATTTTATAACTACATTTTATTTCGCTGGATTAGAAGATAATATTGAAATTCTAGGACAACTTAAAGTCATGATAACCTGCAACCACCAGTTTGCATTTATTTTTGTAAATATTTACTTTAGTTTTTCAATTAATGCAATATTTTCATCTTTGTCAGCTCCCTGGTGTTTTGCTCTTAGACCCTAGCTACTCAGAAAATATGTTTTTTCTCCATCAGTGGAATTTTGATTCCCATATTTTTTCATTTTCACCAGAACTGTAAGACCTGAATTTCCCAATCAATCAAAGAATTGCTCATTCCCACAGAACAATGTTAAAAACTGTAAAGGGATTCTGGTGCAGCATGCAGGGTTAAGACGGGAACCTAGGCTGGTTTTAAAAAAGGGGAAAAGAAGAAACAATAATATGAGTAAACAAAATATTTGTAAGCAAGTCAGAAACTCTTTCATGATTCCCTGACTTTTCCTGATTTAATACAGGTGACGCCAGGAATTGCTGTAAGGTTACTGGCTTCAGTCAGCCTCCTGTACCCCCTTCACATAGCACATCCAGAAATCTAAGCCTTCCTCTCTCCTTTGCATGCTCCCTCTCTCTCTGATACTAATGTTTCAAAATAATTTAAATCACATGTAAGAAGACCTTTTAGTTTCAAGTTTCCTCTGGAGTAGCCCATTAACTCTAATCACCTCTGATTCATAATTTTGGGTGGTATTTACAGATTTCTACAAGAATACACAAAATCTATCGAAGATTTTATTAGCCCAGTCTAATAAAAACACATGCTTGAAATAAAACTGCTACTTTATCTAGCCCATAAACTCCCTTTTTGTCTACTTGGGAGACAAATTTTTAGTAGAAGTCAGTGAAAGCAATGGTTATGCCTGAATCACTGGTACATCTTGAAAAAGCTGATAATCTTATCATAAAGCATGTAAAAGGCTAAAGGTTAGCAGCAGTGTCCTACTCCTTATACCATATGGATTTGTTTTCAGAGCAATTGTCTACGACAAATTATTTATAGGCAATAGTCTGTGGTATCAAATTAATACATTCTGTTAATGGTCAGAGAACTTGGTTGAACAAGCTAATAGGATTTTTTCACTTCTAATGACCAGGAATCTACCAAAGAACTATAATATAATGGCCAGACTTCGCGAACGAAGAACTGTGGAAGGTCTTTGTACGCCTTCCAGCCTGCGCATTGGATTTTATTTTAGGTGGGACACAGTGTGCGCAGAACTGAGCCCACCCTTTAATCCTAAGGTTCATCTGCCGGGGCCAAGCGAGCTTGGACAGTGGCAGCGAGGTCCTCAGGACGTAGGTGGATTGCCTTACAGGGCTAACGGGCTCCACCTACCCGGGGAGTTTCCCCGACCGGGAATCGAACCCGGGCCTCGGCAGTTACAGTGCCGTGTCCTTAACCACTAGACCACCAGGGGCTCCCACCAAAGAACTAGTGAATAATAATTTAACAAAAACACAAATGTGTTCACCAATCAATTAATCATGCTGACTTAAGGGATTTGCTAATTTTCTCAACAGTGACATAATAAAATACTTACTCTTCAGCTTTTGTAGAAAAGAGAGTCTCAAAGCAATACAATAGCATGTACAAAATATGTTAAGAATAAGAGAGCTGGAAGATTCCAAAATGTATCATAGCTACATTATTTTATTCTTAGTGAGGTTCCAAGGAACTAATATTATTTCAGATGGTAGTCAACAAATTTATGAGATACAAATAAAAGCAGCTGTACATTTTGATTATGATAACAGAAAAACGTCAACTTCTAAAAACAGCAGCCTTAAGTCAGACCCACAAATTGCAAAGACAGTATCCCAGAAACAAGTACCTGAAAAGTACTGATGAATCAGCAGGTGGAGAGCTGAGACTGAACTTTGTGCACGGTCTACAATAACAGGGAAAATGCAATCCTTCTACATATAGAAGGAACAAATGCCCTATGGGGGGAAAACATGGGATTATGGAAATTAATTTATCCCTTATACAGCACAGGCCCTATTCATTTTAGAGTGATGCAAAATGCTCTGGTGCGCATTTTAGAAAGACGACAAAACAGTGGGAAGGTGGAAGGAAAGAATAACAAACCCAGCTCAAAGACTGGAGAAAATACTTTCACATACAGCTGGTCAGGGAGCAAGAAATGAAGCTAGACTGTGGCTCAGTTAAGATATACATTTGAGAGAGGAAAGACACAAATCTGGAGCCATAAAAAATTTACTGTTTAATATCTATGAAATTAAGCATTAATTAGAGAGGGATTAGACTTCTCCCTCAAATGAAAAACTGATTCCAATGACCTGTATAGTTTTGCTCATATTACTTGACTTCCAGAAGGCACAAATGTAGAATGGTTCCCTGTTCACACAGAATTGTAAGACAAAGGCTTTAGACATCCCAGGCTCAGAATATCCTTCAATGTGTATAACATATGTTTGCAGTGTAAGAGTTAATTCTGAGCCACGGGAGCAGAAAAAATTATAACACCAGATATAGGACGTACATTGCTCGAAGTCTGACCCAGGGGGCGTGGTCAGAAAAGAAGCGCCATGGTAGGTGCTGCAACCAGGATGGACATTCCCCAGCCCGATTTAATTCCAGCTGTCTTCAGGCACTGAATTCAGTTACACGGCCAGCAGGTAGGAAGCTACTTCGCAGCAAAGCAACTCTTGTTCTCAGCTGGGCACAGGGCCGTGGCGAGGCACCAGGTGGGTGCCACTGGCCCATCCATGGTTCGGCATGGCTCTGAGCACAGAGAGGGCAATCAGTGCTCCCAGGTGGCACGCCTGATGAGCTGCAGCAGTTGCACAAGCACAGCCATCCTGCTGCTGATCACAGCTCCCAGTCCTCCTGGTCTGACTCACATATTTCTCGACACCACCGCAATACTCCAGCTGTGGGCCTGCTACTTCAGAGTGATGGGACTGAAGCAGGCTTGGAAACATTTGTCATGCTCTTTGGCATGTGCAGAAGATGAACAAAAACCAGCCTCTAATTATTAATATTCTGAGTGAGAATACACTGGCTTCACTAAAACCGGGGAAGTACATTCATATTTAAGAGAAAAAGAGTTAGCTAGCTTAATTTGAAAAAAACCCAACCCAACCAAACAAAAAACACAAAACCCCCACACACTAAAACCCCACAAAACAGAACAAGAAATTTCAGTATTTTTTAGATATTCAGAATGCTAGAAATTTTTTTTGTGCTTAACAAGTGCTATTAAGCTCTATTACCTGCCTTCAACACAGCAGGAATCCACTGAACTTCACAGTAGCTTTGCCTATAAGGAAACTGCAGCACTTGATCCATAAACATAAATTAAATTTCTGAATCTATTACTTAGAATTTGCAGTCATTAATTCTTTTGAGTTTTCCTAATTCAAGCCCAATAGGTAAATGACAGCAACACCTACTAATACCATTAAACTTAATAGTTGGTTATTGATTTCATTAAAATTCCTTTTTCTTTTTCCTAGAGTTCAGACTACAAAAGGAACTTGGCATAGAATTTTTCAGCCTGGAAACAATTTTTACGCTTCAGATTTTCAAAGGGATCTCTTTGGCCTCTTTTAAGTTATAGAGACATAAGAAACACACAGGTAGCATTCAAGAAGGGATTTTTCTTATTGGTGCCTGAGTGGATGGAAATCCCTTAAAAGGTGTATCAGTATATTTGCTAACAGACCTCAGGTTCCCTCATTTTTCACAGAGCACCTGTGTATGTTTATAAGTGATGTACAGATATCAGTGAGGGGCCCAACCAACGAAGAGTGAGTCTGGATTCAATCATTCTGAAAGTGCAGTGGGTTTGGATCGAGGGATTTAATCTGAGCCTATTTCTTGTAATGTATTTTAAAGGTGAAAGGGCTTCTCTTCTGCCAAGATGAGAGTATAGGGCTGCAGGGATTTGCATTTCTCGTGCAGCTGTAGACTTCACTAGCAAATATGGCCTCAATTCTGGAAGCAGTTTAGCTCAGAGAGATCTCCACTGTGACACAGAGCCCCAGTACAGCCAGTCTTCAGAGGCAGAGCAAGCCACGCCAGCTGCAGCTTGAGGTCAGAGATGATCAGAAAAGTACACTACAGTAACGTTTCAGCATTGCCCTCCTGAAAATCCCCGCAGCACCAGCCTTTGGCATTAGCACCCTCAGCATCAGGGGGAGATAGATATCAGCCCCAAGCAGTTCACTGGAAATTTAAGGTTCTTGCTACAGTTTTATGTTTTTTAAAAAACTGGATTTTCAATAAGTGTGACAATAAGAGCCTCTGCAGTCATCGGTACCAAGAGCCTACACTGCTGGTGCTCTCCTGCTCACAGAGCCTTCACAGGAGGGGGTGGTGGCAGAGGAGGTCAGAGGTGGACAAAGCAAGCTGTAATGGGGGACAGGAGCCCTCAGTTAAAATTTATCTTCAGGTGATTGTTATCTGAGTGCCTTATTAATCTCCATAAAAATAATTTCCCTATAGGCTATTGCTGGAAGTTTCAACTCCTGACATTCCCCTTCCTCAGGGATTGCTCCAGCAAATGAATCCCCTTAAGTTTTGATTGAATTCTCCCCTTCCTGGATACCTTTTTCCTCAGTCTTTCCTTAGCAGAATGCAATTTTGATTAAGATCAGCACTTGCCCTGAACCTTGTGAACCCACTGCCTCTGGGTATCACAAAGCTAGGTAAAGCATGTTGTCTTGATCAACCACGAAGGCTGAGTAGGTGAAACTCACATTGTCAGAAATGTTTCCTTACAGAAGCTTCAGAATGAAACTGGATGGCAAACATATAAAATTTCCATTGTGAAGAAGTCACAATTTCACCATACAATTCCTATTTACTGCTGAATTCCAATCCTTCTTGTTTCACCATACCTTTCCCAAGAAAATTAGAAATTTATCACTTTCAAATGATACTATGAAGTTAACTGAACAGCTATACTGGAAAAAAGTAATTTCTTTTTTTATAGTTGATGAGGTAAGGAATGAGTTTCATGAAAGAAAATCTTATTAGGGACTCATTCTTAATAAAAGAAATAAGGTCTTACAATTCCAGAGATTATAGTATCAGCAAAGCTTATATATTGCATAGAAATCTATGTTTGCTTGTGTACAGATACACACACATTTACACACATGCATTTACATGCACTTGAAAAACTACACTTACTCATGTTTGCTCTTGAAAAAAAGATACTCCATGAAGGTAAAATCATATGTAACACTGATGGAAGCTTGCTTGTATTAAAATCCAGGAAGCATGTCATGCAACATCCTACAGTCTCTGTGCTACATCTGACTAGCTCATATTGAATACAAGCTCTGTTAAGTTGAAAGGATTTCTGGTTTGTTTCAACTTGAAAGTGATTTAATATGAGGCCCAGAGAGAAAATCTGTCTCAGTAATGAAATTATAACAAGTAAGGATTAAAAGTATTAAGAAGTTTAAGCAATCTTTTAGCTGCCCTGTGTTCTTGAGGTCATTTGAAGCTGGCTGTGGGAATAAGTAAAATAAAATAACAAGAAGGAAAAAATCAAAGTATTATAGAAGGGAATCAAAGAGCATCCTTCAGGATTAGATTATTGTACAAGAAAGGGACCGAAACATTTTCCAGAATCCTTAATTCATTTTCCTTTGGGAGACATAATTTAAAAGGGGTATCCTAATACCAATTTTTCTTTTCTTTCATTCTAAAATGGAAGTTCTAACACTTAAAAATGTAGTGGCTTTATCTAAAAAAATGCAATAAATGCAGATAAATGTCCACTAATTAATTAAATAAAGAGTATTAGGTGAATAGACAATTTGGGGACTTGGCATATGGTATTAATTGTTTACTATTTGTTGTGCACATACATACATAAATAAAACAGTACATTCAGCCTAAATTAATAGTGGCAAATGCATGAACATCAAATATCACTATAGCAACTCAGGAGAACGCCTCAGTGCAAAATACAGTCAAATCTGCTTTTGTAGGTCATTTTAACAACCTTTACAAAGAGACAAACTGAAATAACACACTACTTAGGTACTGGTGGTGTCTCCAACTTAATGCAGGGAGAAGCTGAGAAAGAGGAAAGGAAAGACCAGGGAACTGAGCCCATTCATTTATATAAAATTAAGGATTTTAATTAGGTTGTGATGAGGGAATTGTGAACATCTGATCATAATTATTTTTTTTTTTCCTAGCAGATGACAACTTGTTTGCATAATTCAAAAAACTCCCAAACTTAATCTAACTGAGGGAGCACAAGGCAGAATACATTGTAAAAGCAAGCTGGTGTCCAGGTTCGATCACTAAGCCTTCAATAAGTAGATGCCGATTACTATTAGATGGTCTTTGCATCAGAAGATCCCTTCCCAGAGAAAACAGTGAGTCCATGCAGTATTATGAATAGATGTGTGTGTAGAGGACTGTTTTAAAATGGGAGGGGGGGGAAGCGGGGGGAGGTGTGAAATCCGTGTTGCGTTGAGCAGACTCCTCTGGGCATGGCTAGAGTGTAAGTGCTATCAGCAGAGTTAGCTGCCTCCCTGTCAGGCTGACCAGGGGGTACAAAAAGAAATTAATTTCCAAAGGTGATGAACTATGCTTTCATGCTTTCCTCTTTTTCCGTGTAAACTGAGGATATAAGTGATTTATCTTCTGACACTTAAATCCAGACGGCCACTTTCTCCTATGATGACTTTAGTTTCATTATCCATGTATTTTAAATCAAGCTATTACTGTCTGGGCAACTTCATTAAAAAAGTCTCCAAGGTTATGAGTGCTGAGGGACCTGGCACGGCTGTGATCAGTAAGCACAGGTGCCCATGCAGCTGTGGCAGAGGGTCCTGCTCCTTCAGGTTAGAGGGCTGCAGAAGCAGCCAGACATCACAATGGATGTGGGGAAAAAAGCCTCACAGTGAAACATGAGGCAGGTGCCAGTGAGGGTGCTGGTCTCCAAGAATTTTGTTCATGACTTTATATATATATATATATATATACACCCACCACACATACTTGTATACACTGTATTTTGGCCAAAGTATGTTGTAATTTTGTTCACGTTTTCAGACAAGATATTTATGAAAGTAGTGTCAGTCTTTCCTTGATAAATTTTGTTTTATACTCTTCCTTTTTTGCGGGGATCATAGTCCCAAAATCTGAAAATCATTAATCTGCATCAGACAGGCCTTTAATAAGTCATTTTTATTGAAACATTTTCCCATGTGTTGCTATGACCTGTGGAGATAAACGTGATTTTTTTTCTACCAAAGCTATACTGTCACTTAATAAAAATCCCATTTGTTTTTTACCTAAGCATTTTAGTTTCAGTAGCTATGATGTTGATGTGTTCCCAGAGCAGAAAACAAATCTCAGCAGAGGCTGTTGTCAATTCTGGAGCAAATACATACCAAAAACTGCATGTGGATGTGTTCCTCCAGAGCAATGAGAAGAGACTTCACCTACTTAGGTTGTATGTGACTGAATCTCACCTCGGTTATTAGTTGCTACCACCCTAGATTCCCTTTGAGGAAGTCTTTGGTTGTGGAAGGGCTTGAGTTCATGACTGCTGGATTCAAGAAGTGAATCCAGTCAGTGAGCGACACATGATAGATGTCTGATGGCAGATCTTTAATTAGCAATGACTCCTGAGAAGTTTTTCTTATGCTAAAAGAGTCGGCTCTTGAAAGCTCACTAGGAGGTATGAAGCTCACTTATTGGAGAAGGAATGTGCTGGGTAAAGCTTTTGATGATGAGTCTTTTAAAAGATGTTGAAAAAAACCTGTTTTTTAAACATATTTGGGCATACCCTATGGACCCTTATTCAGGCACTACCAGTGATGTCAGAGAAGCTGCTTTGGAGGGGCAGGGGTTTGGTTTCCTCGAGTTACCCAGTGCACAGATAGCAAGAGGGAGAGAGAACAAACTCTTATGCTGTCTTCTTTTTTTCTGATGGCTAAGATTTTAGTTGTAAGATGAAAACAGGACAAAACAGTGAAGATATCCAAGAAAACATGGGTACATGGGAACAAGGGAAGCACACCCCTTCAGAGGAATAATCTACCTCTCAGTCAGAAGTAGTATTTCAACAGTGACTTAGACTTACCAGTAAAACAGGTACATAAAGCAATAACATAGGTCCACATCATCTGCTGATGAGAAGGTGTGGACCCAAGGCATCTCCAGGAAGAGAATAGATCACAGAGGGAGCCTGCAGTAATCCCACCATTGACCCATAGTAAAGACACCACTATGACCAGAGCTACCAGTTGCCAGCAAGGATAAAACCACTAAAAATGGGTTCTGGCTTAAGAACTGAATGTTGGAACCCTTGCATGCCTTTGGAAACAGCAATATATTTCCTCACTATCAGAATTTCCAACTTGGTTTTGTTTCATGGATAGAAGGTTAATTCTTGTGAGGTCACATCTGTGAAATATTGCAAGTTAGCACAGAACTGAGATTAAAAGAAATACAATCTCCTGAAGAGAGGATTTTCAAAAGCTTTACAGTCTACCATCAGAATAAAAAAATATGAAATAGATGTCTGCTAGAGACATTCAATTCCTTTTCTTTTTTAATCCCAACAACTACCACATCCTCTGCATCCCATCTGATCAGAGGAAGGTACAACCTGTGTGCCCAGAGATCGCAATACACCTGTCACCACCTACAATATGAGCGTCACCACAGATGTACAAAATAGTGCATTTCAAACTGAAACATTTCTTTCGATAGAGAAATCCTCAAAACCGCACAAAGTTAAATTAAGATCAGAACAAAATCTGGGAGGATGATTAAAATGAGAATCAAAAGGTTATAAAGCTAAATGCTTTTTCAGAGCCAGTGGTTGTCATAGTAACGACTTGTACGACTTTTTTTCCTGGAAGCACAGAGTAAACACTTATGAAAGTGGGCCTCAGTGATACAGTAAATACATGAATTTATTACTATTTGCAGTCAGAGCTGGATGAAGAAATCCAGGAGACCCTATTTCAGAATTTGTTTTCCTTCTCAAACCAAAGGTCCAGTGATACAAAGTCATTCAAGGGACCAAGGAGACAGAGATGCATGTTTATTGTCTGTTTTGGCCCATCCGTGGGGCCTCAAGGCTGCAGCTAAGTAACCAACCTCATCTGGGTCAAACTCAAAGACATGGATAGTTCGCATAAGGCTATCGTGTTGTGAAGAGTATGACATGATGTACAGCTAGCATAGCAAATTTTATTTAAAGAAACAGTTTCAAATTAGTCTGATTTTTTTTCTGTTCTAATTAGGTTATGGTTTTTGTTTGCAGTCAAGCTGTACGAGCTAAAAGTCTATTGGAAAGAATAATATATAATGCAGGCTGCCTTCTCTCCAGGCTTTAGCTGCATGGGACAAACCGCCATCCCGTTAAACCATATAACCTTAAAATTATACCTAAAGTATTCCAGGGTGAATGGTTTGGCTGTGTTAACCCATGCACTTGAACTGCCGTGGGCATCTACAGTTTAAATTTCCAACATATTGAGTACTTTGTATCACTCTGAAAGAGAAAAAAAAGAGGATATGCAGTCTCAGGACGAATTTATTCAATAAAGACGCACACCAATAGGAAATTCTTGATTGCATGTGAAAACACAGTCAAGTCATGGAAAGACATAATTTCGGTTTTAAAATTAAAAATATCAAAAATCTTCTTTTAAAGTCTTCTTCTAAAAATTGATGACTGCCCCAGCTTCAGTTAAAGGCTTCTTCCCCTAAAGGCTGGTTTGAGAGTTGTCTTGGGTTGTAACATTTTGGAAATGCAGACTGGTTCCCTTAGGAACTCAGTCAGGAGGCAACTGAGTATTTTACATCAGGATATGGTAGTGGGAGAGGGGAAAATGGAACACTGTGGATGGGCATAAAGTGGGAATAATAACTTCATTTTCTGAAAATCCCAAATTTTAGGAAGTGTTTAGTTTTCTCAATAACACCTACTAAACTAAGTCTCCCTGGGAGACAGATAGAAAACACATTGGCTACATACATACTACTAAATCAAATGAGCGTGGGACTGCTTTCTGTCACTGAGTCCAACTGGCATGGAGCAGCCTACATCCATACTCCTAAATTCTCATCTTCCAAAACATGCTAGCAGCAGCCAAATTGACTGTAATCCCTGAATGACCTTTGGCCTCTGGAAATCCTTACTGTACTCAGCAATTGTTTGGGATAGTGCTAGCTGGTCCAGGTCAAAATCATACTATGAACCCTAACAATTTAACAGTTAGATGACTGAGTCATTATGTCCAGGAACACTCCCAATACAGTATTTATTAATATAGATGCTACGATTTTCCTTCTTCCCCAAAAAAGGCACAGATGTGAGTTAAGCAGGCTATCAGGACGGGGGTAGTTTTAGGAATATAGACAATTAAATTCAACTAAATTTTCATTTTGCAAGACAGGAATTTGGATTTTGACATCCAAACTTCACCTAAGACTTTACCTAGGTATATGGTACTATCTTGATGTACCTTTATATTTGTAATATGGCAAACATTTTTTGAATGACCAAATGAAAACTTCTAGGCTCATTTTGCTTCATACACAGCACAATTTCCCCCTCATGAAATAAACAGCTGTACAGATGTTTCTCAGCTGCATGAAACATAATATACAATTTCTGCAGGAAAATAGAATATGTTCTGGTTTTTCACTCTGCATCAATTTTTATGCACAGCTCTATTTAGGACAAAATTCTAGTTTAAAATATCTATTTCCCATTTATTGTTGATTTGTGATATTATAGTCTATAACTCTTTGCACTATTCCTTTCATTATTCAGATTTTAAATGTCTGAAAAAGAAACAGTAAAGTTGAGCCTGAATAATGAATAACTAAAAAGGACTTCCAGTAAAACTTGCTAGATTTCTCATAGAGAAGCACGTATGAGTGATAAGAACCACTTTTGGTTTGCTATACTGAACACTGCCACAATCGTCTGGAAAGCAACTCTTGAGCACGCAGAGACAAATCATTGCTATGTCCAAGAGTCTATCTATCAGTGCAGAAGAGAAAGTGAGTAATCAGGAAGATTTGGTTACGACTCTTTGACTCTCTGCCAGCACTGGCCACAGAGGCAGCGTGCGTTATAGAGCAACTCTCAGGATCATCCAACCTACAGCAGATGACAATGGTCTTAAGGTGGCAAGCAGCCAGCTGGAAATATCTGGAGCACAGTAGCACTCAGGTCTCGTCCCCTCCAGCCTCTAGCTTTATTACTGTATAGGCTAGGACTGGTAAGATTCAGGACCATGCCAATATAATGTCTACTGAACACTGCCTTCTCCTGGGAAATTTTCAATTGGCCAGATACAACTGAATTCCTGAGGCGCAGAGAGGCCAGCATATGGAATTGAATCTGTCCCAGTGTATTTTTGGTCTATCATCTTGTTAACCCATCAGTTAAGAAAATATTCTCAGCTTAAAAGAGCCCTGCTGTGGTGTTATGTTGTGGTGATCCCACAACTTTACAGTACGCTTTGCACTAGAACTCAATGTCACTGGCACATCTCAAAGTGAGAGGTCACAGTAAGAAGAGCATCAGCCAAGAAATCTGACAAGATACAGCTTTCTTGGTACTAATGGAGCCAAGATGCACAAAAGTAGAGCTGATTCTGAAAACTAAAAGATAGCAACACTGCTGGTGATAACCACCATCTCTTACACAATTGCTGCCATGGTTACAGAAGAGAACACAGCAAAAGAAAAAAGAGAGTTAAATCAAGCTTTTATAAATATGTGGGCACACATGCGTGTGTTTATAAAATAACACAGTGAAAGTCTTTTATCCCACAAATGCCCCGCCACCCCAACTTGTTAAAATAACACATTTGCACCAAAAAAAGAAACCCTTTTATTTCTAGTCAGTGTAAATGGTAGTTCAGATAAGAAGGAAATGAGACTATAAACTAACTTAAATTAGCACACAGTTGCCAAAGGTTTTTTCCTTGTAAGAAGAAATACCTTTGATTACTGATCTTATCCTTTATGCTCTCAGTAACAAGCGTCAAAACAACCACCTTGCCCAGGACATGTAACAGGGAACCACTCATCAGAATCCTATGGCTCTGCTTCCCTTGCTGGCATGTCCTTCCTCAGGCAAACTGCTCAGCATCCATGCACTCCAGCATACTGCTAGAGACGACTTTTTGATTTCCTAGATGAAAAACATCATTTCAGAGTATAATCCTGGATGGTCAGCAGTACCTATCATAAGAGTTTTAAAGGACCATATTGAAAGTCACTGAAGTAGTCAAAGGTAAAGTAATTCTTGTGCTCTCTGTAAATTTAGTTCAAAGGAATATTGGACAACAATTTCTACTGGGGTAGGAAGAAGAAAGTCCTAGATAGATGTCAGTTCAGGATGATTTTCATGCGACCTGCAAATAAACAATCTAATTTCCTTAAGAATAGACCTTTACTTTCATGATAAGCATAACCAGCACCCAAAACAATTCTCCCATCTTACAGGTGGAGCACAAAGGTGTTGGTAACTGGGAATGGCAGTAAATCTATTTTCTGGTATACTTGTGTCTTTCCCACTGCACTTCACAAAAACATCTGCTCATTGATGCAGTCCTCCAGCAAGGTTAAAGGAGAAACATAAGCTCTTTCAAAGAAAGGTATACGAATTTCTGTATAAAGTCTGCTGTAGGATAAAATATTTTTGATGGCAAGACAAGATAGTATCCTTCCCTGTCTGCAATAGGCAACTTAATGTTAGATGTTGAATTTAAAACGTTGCCCTTCTTTATCATGAGCTTATCTGTGATTCTTATCACTTGTATCTTCTCCCTAAATTACTAGAAGAGAGTATACTTTCAAGCAACTGAGTCATAGATGTAAAAGAAAACAAGCCATCGGTTTTTTGTGTCAAAATTAGGACATTCCTGGCCAATTTTTTCAACATATTAAGTATTACATAAGTCTTCATATGTTGAAAGCACAAGGATCAGAGATTCCAGTGACGCATAGGAAGACTCAACTTTTCTGCAAATCAGAGCTTATGTTCTTCAGTCTGACACAGAGAAAATGAGTCATGCATGTGCAGTAACTAAGTGTAAAGGAATGGGGATAAATGGAATCTCCACTACCTAATCCCTTTATAGCAGATGAAAATAAAAGAATCCAGTTCTTTATTGTAGCTAACACCTTAATAATGTAAATGTGCTTGTAATTTTGGCAGCCTTTTCCAACTTCTGCAAAGACTCAGCTTTTTAGGTAATCGCTATCAAGCCTGATTCATTTCCAGAGCATTTCCAGTCAATGTACTGAACTGATAATGATCTTCTGGAAACAGGACTACAGACTTAGGTAAATAAAGTGAATGGAGTAACTAGGAGAAATAGAAGGCTGCTATATTCTCTGCAAATGAGCCTGTGAATGAGAAGCACACTTTGCATTCAGCAAATATCCTTGAAATTTAACGGCAATGTGTAGTAACAGAATTTACTTAAGTGCTAGACCTGCGTGGAGAGCATGTTCAGCTCTAGTCAATTAAGGAAATTAGGCCCAGAGCTTGATTCAAAAATAGGAAAGGGCCTTAAGAGATCATCTAGCTTGTTCCTTGTCCTAAAACAAGATCAGCCGTTGCAGTTATACCATCAGAACCTGTCATTGAAGGTACTAAATCCATGAAAGCTTCATAACCTCCCAAGGTAACGTAATAGTTCATAATTCTTAGTGTTAACATGTTTTCCTAATCATTATCTATATTGTCATAACTCCAACTCAAGTCTCTTTTTTAATTGTCATTTTGGTCCTACTCACAGTGGTCATAGGTGAAAGACTTTTTCAGAGTGTGATTCAGATAAGAGGGAGAGCAGAGAGTTTAGAGATATATGCTTTGCAATATGGCCAGCTCAGGTCAATGCCTAGCCACAGACTTCATCAATCCTTCCCAAAGGAACTATTTTATTCTATTCTACTCTAATTATTTTAAACAGCTGTATTTCTCTTTAGGATAGAGCTGGTTCCTTGTCATGGCAAGAATGAGAACAAAAGCATATTTTTTTCAGCTCTGAAATATATAAAACCCTTGGCCAACTGAAAATTAAAGAGTGAAGTGGAAAAGGAAAGAAAGGCCAATGGCACACAATGTTTTAATTAATAATAAAATGCTGGAACTGGGAAATCATTAGAAAAGTCAATATCCTTTGCCTCATAATAAAAATGGTCTTAAAACCTTTTAATATTATTAAACCAACAGTTTCAAATGCTTTAAAATATTCTACTCCACTAAGCTGGAGATGTGAAAACTCATAGAGTCTCTTTCAATAGTGGGCTGTATGATGTGACAAAGAGTGTGACTCTCTCTTTTTAATTCTGGGCTTACATTTTCAGTTATTTTTTCTTTATTGGAAATCATGGGTAATGAGATGCACATAGCCTTGGGAGAATTTACTCACTCCCTTCAGCAAGAGTGCTTTCTTATTTGAATGAAATACGCTAACTGTGGCCAAAATGATCTCCATATATGGAGATGTGAAAGAAAATATTAAATGAATAGTGGCATGTTGAGACCACTACCTCATGGGGCTTTGAGGAAAATCTTGGTGGTCTTTTCACTTTTGCAGACGAGAAACAGGGCCAAGTCATTGGAGAGGTTGCACTCTATTTAACACAAAGCCCAGGAAAGGAACAAAAAGTGGTACCATCTAATTGTGGTAGTAGTTTAAAATACAAGTATCTGAACACCTTCCATGCCAAATCAATAAAATGCTATTATAACTCTACCCAAATTGTAAAACAATAATTAAAGGGACTTTACATCTCCAAAGCACTTGCAGTAACCATAATTTTCCTAATATTCATATCTCACCCTCATCAACAATACTACATACAATAAAAAAGCTAATGATGTATTTATTTTTATGATGCTTTCTAAGGCCAACTTTTCCTTCATTTAATTTTTTCTTGTAGGAAAAGAAATGAGATTATTATCACTAGAGGCAGTTTTTGGTAAGTTTAAGACTTGTTCTGATCTCATTCTTTTACACAGTGGCTGTCCTGTTTGATGTCTAGACTATTAAGTGATGTTTAGACTGTTAAACAGTCCAAATACTGCTAAAATTCATGAGGGCTGTCCACTTGTGTTATGAAGAGAGACAAAGACTTTTATATCTGTATTTCAAAGGTCTCTTTTTCTACTCATAAAGTTAATTTTTCAGAGATCACCTTTTCCTTTGGTTACCATCAGGAAACAAAAAGCATCATTTCACTGGGCAAGGGAAAAAAATATGCACTCAAGTAACAGTTGATGAATACACTGCTAAAAATAAGTCTTCTGTTTGTTTTCAGTTGGGGACAATTTTGTGGTGTTAAAAATACTTTTCCAAGTTTTCTCACTATGGAACTGATATATTGACAATCAATTAGTGCTTCCAGATAAATCTCTTGTGTTTACAGAAATATTTCTGCCTTATTTATTTTTTAATTGTATAGTTTTATGTTCTCACAGACTTGTGAAAATTAGTTATTGAAAAAGTCATTTCTTCATCTTTTCCATCTTGCAGGTCAGTGCCAGAGTCTTCCTTATTTTACGGCTTAGAGAGCTTTGTTCAGGCTGGTTTTATATATCCCAAAGGATGGGTATTCTACCACTTTTCTTGGAAAACTTTCTACAGCTTAACAGACTTCATTATTAGCAAAAAAATCCCATAAATCAGCCTAATTTTCCTATGCTACATTTAAAACTGTTATTCTTCTTAGTTACAGTGTTCTGGCTCACTCTGCACAATCCCACATCCTTCCTTTCTTTTTAACATCTTTTAAAATTCTTGGCTTAGTTTTCTGCTCTACTAACTGTTGTTACCTGCTCCTTGGGAGCAAACTCTTTTCTTGGCAGGATACACACAGATAATGCTGGGTACATTATTTAAAGATATTTGACAACATTTACCAGCAGTTTTCAATTGTTTTTCAAGCTGCATGACATTACCCAATATCACACTGTGGTAATTTGGTATAGACAGACCTTGGTTTGCAGAATGCTTACCTAGTAAAATGTGGTTTATCTGCACTTACTTGTGATAAGGTGCCTGTGTTTGTTCAACCGGATTATAAAAACTCTGATATAAAGCTGAGAGGCAACACCTTTCCCTAGTCATCCTCTCAGGATGTTTCTCTGTCAAAGCACAAAACTGAACATGAAGAAATCAGCAAAGCTCAACTTAATTTCACAGAATGATAGAACGGTTTGGGTTGGAAGGGACCTTAAAGAAAATTTAGTTCCAACTCCCTCACTGTACACAAGGACACCTTCCACGAGACCAGTTTGCTCAAAGCTGCATCCAACTGTTCCTTAAACACTTCCAGAGACGGGGAACCGCCAACTTCTCTGGGCAAGCTGTTCCAGTGCCTCACCATCCTCACAGCAAATAGTTTCATCCTAATATCTAATCTAAACTTACCCTTTTTCAGTTTAAACCCATTACCCCTTGTCCTGTCACCTTGTAAAAAGTCCTCTCCAGTTCTCCTGTAGGGCCCCCTTAGGTATTCTTCAGTGCTTCAGTACTGAAGAAACTTACAGGTGCTTTATGTTTCTGTTCAAGGTGTATGTTTGGAAGGTTTGAACAGCTGCTGTCTAAAAACATTGGCAGTGCTGCCACTGGGCAGCCAGAGAGGCGATTGAGGAACATTAGTCCTGACTACAGAGTCACCATTTTTCCTCTCATCAACAAAGCTAACACACGGGCAGAAAAGTAGATTAAACTGTTCTCTCCTCCTAGAACTGGATTTTGCAAGATGTATGTAAGATCAGAGAAAAAACAACTTGTATGGCATCTCTGCTCTTTCGTGTACATCCCAAGGCCGGTGCAATCTAACTCCTGATACCTTAGCTTTGCCCGGTTTCAGTAGGAAAGGTAACTTTATAAAAACAAAGGTAGTAAAATTATTGTGTGAAATTTGTCAATTTGAAAGAGTAAACATCAAAGCTGTCAGATAGCTCATAAAAGACAGGTTAGAGCAAGCAGCTGAAAAGCTCCTATATGAATCAGTTGCTGGAGGAACAGGAAATGTCTGTATTGGTGAGATACATGAGTAAGGAGTGTAGGAAGTAGGGTGTTCAGCAGGAGTTTAACAACCAAATACCCTCACTAGCTAATGAGAACAATAGATTTGAAAAGATCTCTAGTGCACTGACAAATAAACTTAATAGGAAGTGGGGAGGGAAGATGAAATCACAAGTTTATGTGGTATAAATAGTTTCTAATAGAATCAAATTTTTTCCTATTCCATGAATCTTAGAAGATTAAGCCATGTTCTCTGAGAAAGCACTACATTTTGTCCAGCTTTTCTTCACATCAAAATGCTTTTATTCTGTCTTCTCAAATATGACAAAACTTCTTAGATAAACAATGATACCACCTTTTTTTGTCTTGCAGATGCTGTATAAGAGAGATAAATTTGCTATAATTTGCTATAAGCATAATTTTGGGGAAAATCTTGTGATCAGACTTGATAGAATATTTTTACATGTTCATGTAACTGGGACTGTACCCAACACTTATCATGGTGTTTTTCCTATAAATCTCAAAATTCTCAGGTGAGGATGATGATTGTATAGATACAGTATATATATGGAAAAACTGAGCAAGAAAGTACTACAGTAATCTGGAAACAATTCTTCAGTGTGCAGTTTCTTCCAATAACACCACTTGTCCACAGTGCACTGTGGCAGAGATTGCAGATTATGATTCTCTTAAAAGTTTGGCCTTCTGTGTAGTTTTAAAACAAGTAGATCTCTGGGATTATAAAACAGTAGTACAAACTGGAGGTAATAAAGGATATAAAGTTTTACTTGGTTAATCAAGTTCTTGGTTACATGCTTTTTTGCTGGGATAGCAAACATTGATAGTCTATGAATTTATCCAAGTGTAGCTGTAGATTTTCCAATGCATTTCTGCTGAGGATATTTAATACTCAGGAAATTTAAGTGTTTAGATTCACATCTTCCATGGTATCATGGTGTCTGCATTCCTACTTACACCTTTAACCTACATTTTGGCATCTTTTATGTTCTTCAGCTACTTAATTGCCACTTAATCCAGGGAGGATCTAAATTTCTGCTGGTCTGTATATGCGCAGATGAACCACAGCTGGTGAGCTGCTTGAAACCCCTGCCATGCTCCAAGTGGAACAGGAACTTGATCCCAAGCTGCCTTGTCCCAGTTGAGAGCCCTAACTATCTGTGTAGTGGCCACTAAGGAGCAGAGCTTTCTCATTCTCCTGACAGATTTGTTCCATTTATAGAAACACATTTTCTGGGCAGAGGGATTAAATTCTGGTTCCACACTATTAATACACAAAGACAGTTTTCCTCAGTTTTTTACACACAGTTAAATTACCTTTCTGCATGTCCAGCTACAAGGGAGGATAAAAATTCCCTGGAGCGAGAATTTCCCTTCTGTCCTCTCCATGCTTTCCTGGCAACTCAGGAACCTCCCTACTTTTTTCCCAAGATCAGTTTCTTGGGTGCCTAACTGTGCCACAACAATGATTAAAAAGCCTGGACACCCGACCTGGGACTGAAGCTTCTACAACACGCAATGCATTTAAGGGGTAGGTGGTGCTTCACTAAGTACTGCCTCACATAGGTATTTTAGACAGTTGTCATAAACTCCTAAACCCATTAAATTCAAAGACAAAACCCTTTCAATGTCTTTGAAAGCTCTGGTATCTCTGAGAGAGAAGAGCAGCAAACCACTTAAATAATTATTTTTGAAATAGTCTCAGAAAGTAGATCCAAGAGAGGTCAATGGAGAGACTTGTCACAGCTCACCATGCAGATCACAAGAGTGCCTGGCATTTACCACAAGAAATACGGGTGCTAATTCATTTGGTAAAAGGAGTGGTGGTGACAGAGTTGTTCACTATTTTCTACTTTTTCTAAAGCCCTTATTGTCAAGAGTTTTGTTGCAAAAAAGTTCTCTTTAGATGTGGGTATTACTCAACCCTATTTACTGTCCCAGAAGTAGGTTCTAACACTTGCATATAATTCTACCAGCTCAAAAGGTTCACATACAGTAATAACACATAAGGTCAATTTTCAGCGGAGTATGCCCTATTTTTAAACATTGAAAGTTAGCAGACAAAAAAAGTATTTTGGATGAGAAGAGAAAAATTGAATTACTTTACTTTAGGAGTCAAGCTTTTAGAGAGGAAACTGTGAGAACACCACAGAAATAATTTAGAAGAAAATATTAATTAATATTTGATAGGAACTATAAACTTCTTAGTTAGACAAATCATCTCCCCTGTCTTTTTTCCTTTGTTACAAAGTGATCTCTTTCTCCAGGGAAGATAACTCAGTTTCAGTCCTGCTCCTATACAAACCTTAAACCAAAGCAGAAGGGTGGAGACTTGCTTTCAGAGACTGCAAAGAAACAGAACTTCCTATTATTTTTTTCTAAGGAATATGTAATTCTTTCCATGGTCTCACTATGACTACAACCTTCATAAACATACCATAAAATTTACTAAAGTAATTCAGGGGCTTGGTTTCTAAACTTACTGGATTCCTATCAATCATATTCTGTTTGATGGCAGCTGTGAGACTGTTTGACTCAGGAGTGTTACTCAGAAACTTATGGTAGCAAAATGAATTTCATCATTATAGAACGTATGGTTCTATGTACAGAGAACCCTTTGAGCATCTTGTGTGGCCTGACCATCATCTTTTGTGTCACTACAAAAATTAGTTCAGTAAATGTTTACGTTCACTGTTTTTGATACAAAATGTTTGAAGAGTTATCACTACAAGAAGCAGGATTTTTTATTGTGAGCTATAATGCTGTGGCATGGGTTTAGCTTATTTGCACAGAGAACACATATTCACCCCATGCTTCTCCATAGCTGGAGAACCAGAGAGAATAGAAAGTCATAAACCTCAGTACTAAGAAGGAATTAACCACCTGCAAAAAGCTCACAACTCATAGCACTGCCCAGATCAGAGATTTCAAAACCAGGAATTTTCTAGCTGTCCTTTTGCATGGGTGTGTATGGACAGAAGTAAGACTTTTCAGCTACTACACAGTAATGCACAGTGCAACACTCAAACTATCTATCCAAAAGATAACACACGTACCAATATAAACAATATAAAATGAGCACAGGACTTCGCTATGGTCAATTTGATTCAATGATATTGTGTTTTTCCACTATAGATTCATGAATTTCAGCAGAAGTGCTAATTGAAGTAGCTTTTCTCCTGTTTCTTTCCTAACCCTACAAGTCCTTCTAATCTTTGCACTGCATTCACTAGAGCAGATCAAATATCCGGTCAAATTCAAAATAAGTTAAAAAGAGGGAACTTCCCAAACAGACATGAAACCTATGTTTTAGCAGAGCTAACACATTGTCCAAGTGCACCTCTCCCTGTCACTGCATTATCACACCAGGATATACTATCAGGCTTCCTCATTTGTGGGATGGCAGGAGGTGTTTTGGCTTCTGATATAATCAAAATAGGAGATGTGGCTACCAGAAACCATACCTTTTTTTTTTTTCCCCCATGCCTACATGCTGAAGATTAGTAATTCAAGTGACCAGGTGATTTGCAATTTTCAGTGGAACACCAGAGAAATCTTGACATCAAATGTTGCACAGTGCAGCTTTTTAGCAGAGAAAAAGTGGGTTTTTGTTGATTTTTTTCTCTCCCCTGAAAGTTCATGGGAGACCCCAGGCAGAAGAACTTCCCACATTTTATTCTTCAATTGAAAAACAATTAATCTGCTAATCTTCACAGCACAGAAAATTGAATCCTATTTGGACCAGTTCTTTTCTGTTAGAAAAAAAGGCTATCATTTTGCTTGTCTAAAGAAAGCTATAACTCAATGGGTAAAATGTATGGAGGAAACAGCAGCTTAAATATTCACTTGCTGATGAAATGATATCATCAGGATGAAATGATTATGTGGTCTCCTTGAATAGGTGTGCACCCAGCCACTATGACTCTTGCCATTTCCTCAAATTGACCCGAAGGTCTCACATTGTTATGTCTGTGCTAATCTGCATGATCCTCCCCTGTATGCTGAATTTGCAAGGACAGCTGTATTGCTGCAATCAGTTGAAATGCCTCTTTTGAAAATGTGGTTATTCAATACATGGTTTTTAATGAGGTATTACTATAACGGCTGTACTGTGTAGCCTCTTTAAGGATAAACTTACTCCAGATGAAAAGGATCATCTGGTTTAAAATGGTTAAAGTTAATTTTTTTCCTCTGATTTACTTTTAGCTAAGTATAACAGGAGATAAGATACTTTACCTTTTAAAAACAGGGCCAAATCCTACAGTCTGTACAGTCTGATTGAAAGAGTTCCATTTAGCTGAAAAATAAGTATTTGTAAACTGTACCCACAAAGGGTAGACTGCAAATTATAACTGAAATGTATAACCTGGTCAAAACCCTAGAAATCATGTTGTTGACTCATACCAGATCTATCAGACCCACCAAAGCCTGTAATATGTAAAGAAAATATCAAGGGAAAGGATCTCCTCATAAGATTTCCATACAAAACGCCAAAGTAATCCCATCAAAAGATATTATGATGTGCCTGCTTTTGTCATGAAACAGAACTGGTAATTTCAAATAAACAAAATATATGTTCAAAATAACCCTCTTATCTGAACTGTTATTCTCATAAAAAATCAAAAATATTTTAAAATTTTGTACAAATATGGAAGCAAGGTTGCTCTTTTCTCCACACTTGTTCCTCCCTCCCCTGAACTTATATAAAACTTGTGACATTAACTCAGAGCAGCTTTCTCTTTTTGTGCTTTTCTGCTCCTAAAGGAAAGACTCAGTACAGCGCCAGTATCTTCTACTCTGTATTTCTTTCCCTCATATTAGTAGTACTGTTACTGTCACCAAACAGTAATTCTCATCCTTTGTTATGTTTTCCCATATATCAATTCCTGAAACACATTTTGAAACTTTTACTATTTCCTTCACTGTTCTTCCACTAAAAATAACTGAATACTTCTGCAAAGCATAAAAAATATTATATATCATAAATAATGCAGTATGCAATTGGCCCAATTATTTTCTTACACCTGTTTGGCAGAAAGAGTTTGCATTGTATTTGAAAGGTAATGGCTAGAGTATAACTCAAAGCTTTCCCTTCTCACTCCAAAACCAAAAAAAACCCAAACCAAAAACATGCTCAGTGCATTCGAAAGATACCTTCTTTCTTGACCTTCTTTCTTTGGCAAAACAGCATTTGATTCAATTATGGAAGCTTTTCAGAGTTAAAAGAATTGTTCTGTCTGTATTTATATGACCACAGTTAGATAATGAAATAATTCTGAAAGGACAAAAATAATTATCCGAATTTTTAAAATTCTAAAATGATAGCTATTTGCTACAATGTTATAATCCATTGCTTCTGTATGGCCACTGAGAAGTAATGCCAATGTAACTTCTTTAGAAAGGAACATTACAGTATTTTCTGCTTTCTTCCAGCGATCTTTTTAATGAAGCTACTTTTAATATATCTAATGTGTTTAGTTACAGTCGCCATGGAAACCTCCAAATGGGTATAAGGTTTTGCAGCTTCAGCATATTACAAGTTTAGCAGTCTCTGCTGCCTACCTAATCTTTAAAATAGCAGCGCACTGAAGTCAAGACAGACATACAAGCTTAAGGAAAGCTCAAAATAAAAACTTTTTACAGCAGATCATGAGCTAAGCTAATATCATCTGGCTTTATATCTGTCTCAATAACTAGGTCTGATTTTAGATTTCAGGAATTCTAGCAGAGCTCAACAATTGAGATTTTTTTAGAAAAGCAAAATCCAGAGCTCAGCCCCAGTACGAAGAATATCCAACTACCAATCCTTTGCATCTCACAGAATCATAGAACTGCTTGACTTGAAAGGGACATTAAAGATCATCTAGCTCCAACTCCCCTGCCATGAGCAGGGACACCTTCCACTAGACCAGACTGCTCAATTTGCTTTACCACACTCCAAATGGACTATTAGTTAAAATTTGAAAACTCTGCATGAACAAATCTACTAGTCCACCAGGGATGAAATGGGAATCAAGTGAGAAAAATTCAGGTTGATGAAAAAACCTTCCTTTTGCTTTGGAACAATCTAACCCAATAAAATTTATATATGGAAGTATAAGACTACACGGTCTTTTTAAAGAGAGATTTAAGCTTACCAAAACAAATCAGAACAGGAAAACATTTTAACAAGGACAGGATTCATGGAAGTTTTGAAACTGGCTTCATGCTACAAGCTACAGTATGAATGTGAGATGAATCAAAATAGTAGAAACGTAAATTACAGTTACAATAAGACGAAAGAAATTCATAACACAGCTTGCCCCATTGTAATTAATCATTTGCTGTGTCTAGACCATCTTTCCACCATTTCTTTTCTATACACCATGCATATTTTACTTAAACAGATGATGTCTAGATGCATCTTAAAAATGCCATGTTTGGGAAAATGTACCAAAAGCTGACTTAGGTACTTCAGTGTTTGAGGAGCTAAGACTTAAAAGGATTGCCTTTTAACCAGTCTCTCAATACATGTCATATGTCTTCTCACAGCACACAATGTTCTTAGCATTCATAGTATCTAGAAAGTAAAAAAATACAACCATGACTAAACTCTCTTTAGCATAAAGATTCAAATGACCAGGTGTTAATATGAAACAGTGAACAGCAAGATCCTCCAAATGAACGAGAAAATAAAATGCCAGGTCATCTAATCAACCTAAAATTTAACATAATGTTGAAACCTAGTATGTTCAGTATAGCAATCTGGTAAAAATGGGTCTGATAAGAAATCAAGACATAATGCTTTAGTCAGTTCATCTTTACAGAATTGTAAGATTTCTCCAGATATTCTGGATAGACAATGAAAGAGAACGGGGACAGCCTAGAACTATACAAATGATTTAAAATCCACCTGTATGTGTCTAAACAAAGGACAGTTTCCAGCACCTGTTATTGAAACCAATTAAGTTTTCCTTTCTTGGCTTCAAAAGAGCAACTGTACTTCCCCATTGCTAGCAAAATTAAGTCATATTCCACAGAGGAAGGATGAGAAATCCTGTCTTTTAGACTGTATCTTGTTTTCATTATGATTCAATTCAAAAGCATATCCAAGTAACATATCTTGGCAAAATGAAGATGTCTTACTCACTAGAAATGACTGCAAAACCTTCTGGCACTCAAAAAATTCACTCATATCAGGAGATGAAAAGTTGGAAGCACAGAAGTTGGGCTAAAGTCAGTCATCCTTTCCACTGAGTTTGCAACAGTTCTGACTTGGACACATTCCAGATTTCCTTAATAATATAATTGGGAAAAACCAAATAAACCAGGCCAAGACGTTTTGTAGGGGAAACAGACAAAACCTCTATTGGTTCACCTGAAAAGATGAGGAAGAAAAGGGGAACTATGAAGACTGTCCAGCCTACTATTTCTAGGGTAGGTGAGGGAAACTTTAAAACTGTTCTGCCATATTCTGGATGTCAATAGTCTTAAAACATCATTCAGTAGGTAAGTGTAACTACCGCAATAACAGCTCACGCCTCACCCTGTGCTAGGACCTTTGATGTGAAAAAGTAAAATGAGATTGCACAGGTCTGGTTGTCCCTCATGACCAGAATTTACCTTTTTTTTGTTCATGGAGTGACATATGAGGACCTAAGTGAACCAGAGAAACAAATCAAATACCTTTCACCTTGTTGCATATAGCAGAGAGCCTTTGCGACTCCATATTCTGCATTTGCAGTCTCGCCCTTCTTCCAGATGATGTCTACAGTTCCCAGCTATGAGAAAGAAAACACAAGACCAGGATCTGAGGCTGTATCTTGCCAGGGCTGACATTCAGTGGGCTGACTCTTGTCATGCACACGTGTAGAAAAGTACCCACACGTGTATTTGTTAGCATGCACGTGTGTACTTATGAAAACCCGTTTCTCTCCCATACAGATTACAGTAACACTTTGCACTTGAAATTTTATTGAGTTAAGGAACATCTTTCTAGCACACCAAATTGGTCAAAAAGGTTAGGGACCAAATCCTTATCAAACCATGGATTCATGCTGCTGCAAAATTTGATATAAACCCTAGAAAACACAAAAAACACTTGACATTAAATAGCTGATTTTACAAGGCTTATGATATACTGTCATAAGATACAAGGAACACTTAAAATGCATTACTTTTGCTTTACATAAGAGAAGTGTGATCAGGGACAAAATAATTGGTATAAAAAATGCATTTTGATGGAATCCAGCAAAATAAGTGTATGTTTGTAGACTATGTAATTTCCAATTTATTAACATTAAATTATTAACAAGCAGGAAGAAGAAAAAAAGTATTATATGCTCTCCTTCCCCCAGGTTGTTTCAGGAAGGCAAACTTCAACAAACTCAAAATGGTTGAAAAAGCTGCAGAAGAGGAGTTTTATGTCTCTAAATTTGGGACAGGGCAACTGGCAGGGCTCTGTGCCAAAAAGGTGTTGGCTGCCATCATGGCTGTGCCCAATGTGGGCTTAGAACAGGAAAAGTGTTTCTATTTATTTTTAGTTGTTTTTACTCCTTCTTCTTTTGAAGAAATTCTTATAAAAACTTTTATCTTGTCATCATGTGTAAATTATGTAGTATATTTTCAGTATTGGAGGGTTATGTCCACCCCACTGTGGGTTATATATCAAGATTCCTGCAGCTGTTCTGAAAAGTATTTTACTCTGAAGATGCTCCAAAGTTCTGGTTGACTTGACTTTGGACTAAGGATTTTGCCATCATATGCTTTATGAGAGGGAGTCTGGACTTTGGATCTGACTTTGTGATATTTGGACTGCTCATACACATCATGTGGTGAATTAGCATGTGGTGTTCTTATGCAAACAATAAAAACAAAACAAAGAAAGAATTAAAAGTGCATTCAAGAAAAGAAGTTTCAGCATATGATTGAAACAATCCCATAATAGCAACAACTTTGTGGTAAAGGTACATACTTGCCAAAAATATCTGCTAGTGTGGAAATACAGCATTCAAAACCCTCAATTTAGCAGCAGTACAGATGCTGTTAGTTAACACAGAATATCATAGACAAATTAAGAGCCGTCTGGAAACTGCTTCAGAGCAAGATACAGTGGTCAAAACTATTGGGGGGAAAAACTTGCTCCCATTTTCAGCAATATAGATCACTTTTTACAACTTCGATTTTACATCAGTCCAAATGAGGGAAATTTAACCCAGAATGTGCCTACCGGGGGGGGAAGAGAAAAAAAGAAGTTGATAATCCCAGAAAATAAAAATTATGGAAATTACAAAAAGTTTGCCTAAAAAGTTCTTTATCTCACCCAAATGATAATGTCCCTTCAGCAACTGCAATGCCCAGTCGGCTGAGCCCCTAAGAAAACCTAATGCTTGAAGGCAGCGACAAGAATGGTTCGTATTACTGGAAACAAGATAAACAATTTTACATTTTTTTGTAATACTGATCTCTTAAATGTTAATAACTTCTGTTATTTGCCTCAGTTGAACTAAGATTTGGATCCTACTGCAGAACAGATAACAGATAAACAGACAAAGTAGATTGCCTCTCTAAATCATAACTGAGGACATAGTAATGTAAAGAAGTTATTGTCTGCAAATTTTTAGTAGTTGGCTTCCGTTCAGATCAAAGGGCTTCAGTTCTTAGAACTGCTTATATTGGAGATTACATCTGTTCTTCCTGGACTTTTCCTAAGGGGAAGGTTTTTTCCCAATGCACTTGGTCAAATCTCTCATCTACTACTTATGTTCTGTACAAATATGGTATTTCACTTCAACAAAAAAAATAAAAGTATTTGGACTTCAGTAAGGCTCTATTATTTATTACACTTATATACTTCTGCAGCTAGAACCAATCAACTACTGTGAAATCTTCTCCACAAGCATTAATTCAGATTTTTCAAAAGAGACATATATTTTCAGCTTAGCTTTTCCCAAGTCAATGAAATGAAGTTTATCATTAGGAATATGGATTTAAGCAATTTAAGCATACTTCAGAAAGTGTTTACTGAAAGGCATGTTTACTTCTGTCTTCTGCAAGCTTCCAGCTAAGAATTATTACATATGTTCAGTCAGGACGAAGAAACTTAACGTGCAAACTAAACAGCAGATTACAGACTGCTGCCTGTCAAATGGCATCGGTGAAAACAGAGAGCTGCTCAGTGAGATAAAACCAAGACTCACAGAATGAGTAAGGCTGGAAGGGACAACCAGAGGTCCAACCTCCCTGTTCAAGCAGGGAGCCCTAGAATATTCAATAGAATATTCCACAAACAATTCTGAATGGTGACAATAATTGAAGAAACTGAATTATACAGGTACAGTTCATGATAAAGAAGAAAGATTTTGTGAATTATCTGCTCAAAAATGTTTTAGAGTACTGCAAGCTGAAGAAAACTTTTAAATAAGATACATTCTCTGTTGAAAAGAAATGTAATAAAAACAGATTAATTTCAGACATACTACAAAATTTGATCATTCAGTGCATTAGACAGTCTTATAGGGTAAAAATCTAATTTCTCATTGGATAAACAAAAAAAAATGTGAAACTGAAAAATATGGAAACAGAATAAAAATTAATTTTTTAGTTGCTTAGGATGACTTCTGTTATCTTGCTCATCTACCCAAGGAATATATTGCAATGTAGATGAGCCAACAATTCTAGCATGTTTGAAGAATTGACTACTGTGACCTAATAAGGATAATTTAAACAAGTTTTGGCAAACCTCCATAGGTTCAGTGTTGGGTTCTTTTTTTTCCTCTTAATACTAAGGAATACTTTCAAAGAAGGATTCATGCATAAAATTGCCACAGGGTTTCCAAACCAAATGATACAGAAACCACAGTATTTTCAAGATTTAAGCATAGCTAATCAAACCCTGGGCTGACTCATTTACATGAGCTCTTTATTTCTGGAAAATCATATTTACAGTATTTGGTAAATTTTTCAAATTTATCACCAATCATTTTAAGGGAGAAAAAAAAAGATTATACACAGAAAATCATGTATTAAGATAGTACAAATGCTGTAATTTACAGCAAATCCATAGCAGCAGTTGCACTGCTGCTGCAGTTTGCAGATGGGCAAAATTGCATATTATTTACCTACCACTAGAGTTTGAATCTTCATAATTAGTTTCTCTATTGGCTCTATAAAAGCTCAAGCAAGACTGAAGAAATAATACGTTAAACTAGTGTAAGGTAGGGTTCCAAGCAGAGGAAGTTTGAAAAACAAGCTTGCTTCCCTCTTCATCAGTTACCTCCTGCAATGCTAAACAGGTAGGGAGAATCTCACTTCTTACTGTAAGCAAAATACCAGGAGCAATCTCCTCCCAAATTTAATTTTACATAAGAAACAGAATTTTTTTTACGTCTTTTATCAATCCTGCCTTAGCCTGGAAATTTGTGGTATGGGTACATATATAATAGAAAACACTGGAAACAGAACAAATTTGGCACTGGAATTCAGAAACATCCCCATGCTGACTGCTCCACTTACGTGCTGAACAACTCTAAGAGAACACGTTTTGATGTGTTCTCAAGAATGTCCTCCTCCAACAGCTTACATGTCTCTGGTGCAGATTAGTTATGGACTTTTCATGCTGATGAGGTAATCCCCTTAATGTACTATACACCATAGGATATCCTTCTCCTCTGTTTCATGTTCTGACATTGCTAAAGGTCAGGAAAGTGTTTCATGTAGTGCTAGACTCCATTTAAAAAGGAAACTACAAGAACAGAGGAAAACTTATTTCTCTTGGAGTTTCTAAGCATAATACAAAAAGCCTAGGTAAAAAATTTGTCAGTGCATCTTGTATTAAAAGTAGTCGTCACTTTGCTCAAAATTTTATATTAACTTCTAAAGATTTATTTTCATCGTAGTGATTGGTAACATAGTGGTACTGATACAGGAAGATGAGATCCATACTGTAACTGCTAAGTTTACTCATAGAAAATGTAGACTTCACATCAAACAGTAAAACATAAAAATAATTTATGCTGAACACAAAAAATTACTGCTCTAAACACATGACTTTTATTAAAAGTACGCTTCCTCTGTAAGACAAGCATGTAAAAATTAAATTACCTCAGAAATAAAGATATTTTGTTACACAAATTATGTCTCAAACATGGTCCACATTTCTTTTCAAGAGGGATGCAGGCAAGAGTTAAACTTACTAAGCTTTAAAAATATTACACACAAGCATTTTAGCAGACATCATCCTTTTACGTGGAATTTGCAAGAGAAAATGTGAAAAAGTTGGTATTTCAACAGTGTTTCTTTACTATTAGGAATATTTTGCTTATTTGTGCCATAACTTCACATTACTTTTTTAACAAAAATAGTACAATTTATAAAGTCCCACTTTATGTACAGCTTTAAATATTCAGCTTCTAATTTTTAGAAGTTTTCTCATAAGAATATGTATTCCTCCAAGAAAAAGAATATAAAGAAAATGAAGCAAAATGTTTTTCAATCAATAATTAACACATTAAAGAATAATTAAATTGTTTACATCAGATGCTTCCTATTTTTTTTCTTTGCTAATAAAGAGGAGGAAAAAAAAGTTTGGGGTTTTTAGGAAGGGATGAATATTTACACAATTTTTAACAAAAGCAACAGCATTGTTAACAAAGGCTCATCTTGCAAATTGTCTCCCCAAAGGATCATGTAAGTTTGGTAGGAAACATGGAGCATTTGTTTCACCTACAGTTTTCTCAGTTTAAAGCCTGTTACTTGTTGATATTATTGCTTATGTTCCAGTATAAATGCTCTGCAGCACCACAACGACCCTCTCCCTCGCTTTAGCACTGGACATAAGGGTTGGAAAAAGAGGAACAGCAAATACTGGGAAGAAACTCTGCTTAGTCTTCAAAATTAAGAATATTAGGAATGTTATGGAAACTGGAAGACTCCTCTGGGAGGTGAGTCATAATTAAATTTTCATGCTTGAATAAAGAAATATGATATCAAATATTTAGCAAAAAAATCCTTTAAAATATCTAGCAGCCCATGTAGTTAGCAAAAAACCCAAAGAAAACAAACAAAAACCCCAAACCAAAATAAAAACAAAACAAAATGAACAAAAATGTAAAATAATCTACCAGAAATCTTTTCCGTTCTCAATAAGAGTAGTCTGATATTTTACGTTGATGGGTTCTTCAGTGAATAAAATATAGCCCCAGCTTGTCTAAGTTCCATCTGGATTTTATATATTAGAATATATCTAGAATTTCTGAAATTAAAAAACCCAATCTTTATAAAGAGAATTAAAAGTTAAAGGCATAAAACTTGCTATGTGCAGAGAAAGTCTTCAGACATCAGAACAAATCTTTAATCTACAGGTAGTAGACACAAAATACCTTCTTAGTAATTTCTAAGACATCAATTTGGAGATACATGGCTTCTGCTTCACCAGGAAATTCACAAAAAAGGAGCCATTATAAATGTTTTGTTTAGACAAAAGGAGTATCCAGCTTATCCCATCCTCTCTTTTGAGTGAAAGTGGGCAAGTAAGAAAAAAGAAAAAACATGTTAGCAGAAATATCCAAGGTACAGTTCAGTTCAATACATGAACGTTTGTTTTGGAGAAGTTCAGTGTAACTAAGTATCCATTCTACCCAAGCAAAGACGATTTGGAAAGGTGTTTTCTTTTTATTTCCAGGAAAACCTTGCAAAAGATGCTAGGTTCACGAAAATAATATGCCAAAGTAAAAGTGCTGTGCTTGCATTTATCCTGTGTTTTTAATATTGCATATTCTTCCAACCCTTGGCTACAGCTGCACTGCCAGCTAGCTGTTTAGCAAATAAGAAAAGTTCAACAGAAGGTACAGTAGCATAAACAATAACATTAACTATAAAATTTCTTTGTGTTCACAGGTACAAACTTGTAGTAAAATTAACACCTTCTCAAGACAGTAACCTATTCCCTATTTTGTTGGGACTTAACGTCAAAAATTGCAGTCAACAAAAAGTATCATTAAAGTCTAGGCCCTACTTCCACAGTCTCACAATGCTTGTGTTCAATTTTAGAGGTCAGCACAAATACAATTACACCGATTTAAATCCAATATAAGGGACATGTGAAAGCGTTTGCCCTATATAATTTTTGATTCAGGATCTGTCCCATTGCCAACCTATATATCTTTCTGTGCTTTCTACAGACTCAGAGAACAACATAGGAGTCTGTTTCCATAGAGCCTGACCTAGTGCTAGAAGGTTAAAAGCAAGCCATTCATGTAGGAAGTGTTCTTGCTTTTATTTTACTGCTGCAGTCATGTTATTGCCTATTATTGTCCAGTAGTAAGATTGTGTCTACTTTTTTTTTTTTTTAAACCAGAAGTTACTTTAGGGCTCTTTAGGCATTTTTCTACGCTCCACCAAGTTCTCCATGCATTGAAATCACTCCCCCAGGAAAGTGACCTTCTCAGTAAGAAACTTGATCTTACAGGTATCAAATGACCTGAAAAGATCTTTCAGCAGTTTGGTCAGGATAACATTAATAACTGTGTACCAAAGTCAATGTGGATTTGATGACTGTGGACTGCAAAGAAACTGACAAACCCTCAACATCGTTCACCAAACAGTAAATGAACAAATTCCAACTGATTATGTCTGCAGAACCATGAGCTGTCAGATGGAAAGACTCCTCAACTTCTTGCAATTCAGTATTTAGCACAACAAAAATACTGTCAGCATCTTCTCACCCTAAAATTGAAACAACTCAAACATGTAAGAGATTTGTTATACTGTGCTCTTTTATCATATACAAATAAGCTACCACAGCAACTACAAGTACAGTGCCTTTAAAACATATCAAGGAATCTATATGCCAATATATATATATAGGATATTGAACTGAAAAACACAGCACTTTGAACATTCTAAAGAACTTGAATGTGACACATATTTCATAGCTCTGGAAAAAGGAATTTTGATTTACTGTAATCAGCACTTCTATTTGAAATATGAGTCACACTTTCTAAATATATATTCATAAATCACCTCAAAACCCTATGCATTTAGGAGTTACAAGGCCCTATCATTAGTTGTTCTAAGCTGATAAATGACTAAGGGAATGCCAAGTCAGCAAGTCAGCCAATACGAGCAATATGTTTCAGTTAAGGCTGCCATATAAACAATGTCTTATACAAAAATTCCCCTCATAAAACTGCACACGGAACACACTAGTTTGTAAAATTAAGGCTATGTTGTACATTTATAATTAAGAAAACTATATCATACTGAAACAGTCAGCTTTGAATAAAGAAAAATCTTCAAGATCCTTCAAAGTCTTACATATCTTTAACTGTCTCAACATGGATCACAACATCCTTGTTTGATGTGTATGGGATTTTTTTTTTTTTTTTAACATTAATTGCCCTACATATGTCAGCAGTGCAGGGTTTGTAGTCTTCAAAAAAAATCTGAAAGTGTCACCATCTATAGCATACTTTCTAGTAGGAATAAACAGAATACTTTCTCTAATGGAAAGTTACCACAGGGAAAAAAAAGAGTTTTTCCTCTATCCCCACCTTATGGCTAGAAAAAGAATTTTTTTATTACAGCATCCGTATTTCTGATTTTATTTTTCCTTTATTGTATGACTATAACTAGAAAACATTGAAACATTTGTATTACAAAACCTGAGATTCTTTTTTTAGCAGTCCCTCACTTCTCCACATAAAAGCCCAATGAAACTCCACACCATGAATGTCCTCTCTAGCACCTGTGTTGATTTTCTGACTCAAAACAGCAGACATATTTACATTCAAATAGAACAGTGATTATCTGGGTTCCTAACCCACTAAAGTATACAAGTTCATTTATTCCTGTTGACACCATTAGGAGTCAGAACAACTAAATCACTCCACAGATCTAAACTTCACTGACATACCATTCCTAATGCTCATATATTTTAAAACAGCTTTAAAACTAATAATGAGGTGATTTATACTACTCAAAATATTAAGCTTACATGCTCTACAAATTAAAACAACAGTATGCATGAGTGTAGTTTTAAAGCTTTCACAACTATCTTCTCTGCTTGCTTATCTTGCAAGCAAAATGATGCAAGGACAAGAGCTGGAATAGTGCATACTCTTCACCAGAAAACTTACTCAAGTTGGCAAACAGCAGATCTCCTTTTAACAGTCACTTCTTAAATGAGATGAAACAAATATAGCAGCAGCACCACTCTCTTTCCTCGTAGTCACCTGCTGATCAATAAACATTTTTCCTTCTTTTGTTCATTAATCAGTTATGATGCCACCCTGCCCCAAGGACTAACATCAGCTATCAGAAGTACTTTGGCCAAATTCTTCTATTTTTGCATTTTTACTTTTCCCCCCTTTCATTGATGGTCATTGTGAAAGGGCGGGGTAGGATGAAAAACAGAACATGGGGAAAGATGCAAAGAGAAGAAAATGGAAAAACTGGATGTCTTAAAGTCACTTTAATTTTTTAGGTCCTACTTTCTAAGGAAATAAGAAGTCATAACTGTATTGTTAGAGAGCAACTCTCTTTCCCAAAATCTCTTGAATCTTATGTTTAAAAGCTAAGGAAATTCAACAGTGAATCAATTGTCTCAATAGTTTCAGAACTGTAAATTTCTCAAGGTTTCATGAAAACAGTTGAATAGGAAAGACACCTTATAAACACATCAGCAAGACTCTTCCCTCAATAATCCTTGCCTTTTTCCTCCTAATGGCAGAACATCAACACAGGAATTCAAATAAAAGAACATAACTTCATTAAGCTTTCAAGTACAGATCTGGTTTAAAAGAATATTTTATAGAACTATGTCCTTTGATGCTCTGTCATTACTTAAGAGATTTGATAACAGAAATAGATTATTACTATAGCCTCCAAGTTTATATTAATTGGAAGTGTTTGGGGGTATTTAGACAATACTGCTGTAAGGAGTTTTGATTTTAAAAATCCAGTAAGGAGTACTGTATAGAGGAGAGACTCTATGTATATACATGAAGGAGTACAGAGGAGCTGCCAAATACTAATATAATTAACCTTATGATGGACATTCAAGAAGATACTAGAAAAATATCATAGCATTCTATACTTCTGAATGCTTAAGCACACTACATCGGCCACATTAATTTCCAGTTAGCATTTATTTAAAGTTTAAGAGATAAACCTGAATACCTGCCAAGCTCTCCAGGTCTTCTTAATACCTGCCTTCTTGGGCTATAACAAAACACCAAGAATAGACTGTCAAAAGTCTCTCTCCTATTAAAAAAGTGCTCTCCTTCTTAACCATGAATACAGGACAAAACCACTGTATAAATTTTTCTAAAAGTACACCGGTTGGTTTTAACCCTTCATTGTCTCCCTTCCCCAATGATAGCTGATCACCAATCTACTACACAGGAATAAGAATATTCCACTAAGCTCAGAGTGGATATTGCTCCTACGAAAATCAAGACTATAATAAAATATTCCAGGGAAAATTAGGAGAAAACATTTCTAACAAAGGAAAATCTAGTGTTGTAATAAAATTGTTAAATCACGGACAGTAATTACAAAGAAAAATATTAATCCTTAGTCAGATCTTCCTTATTCCTGAGAATGTATTTGAGATTATTAAATCCTCCACATGTGTAGGTTCTCAGCCTTCTTTGTGGATTCCAAGGGAGTAAGAGAAGAAAAGGCAGCATAATCTCGTCAACCCTTAAAAGAAGCTGACTGAACTAAGCTCTGAGAGTTAAGTGGAAGTGTAATCCTTCATTTCTGCATACTGAAAAAGAATGACTTTTCAGAGGCTGCAAAGGATTTTAAGAAGCATGTGGACATAATATGAAATTAAAAGTACTGATATTGCTACAGTTTTCTTAGATTACTAAAATATTTCTAAAACGCAATTATTTTTTGCTGAGTTTCTAGAATATATTCAGTAAGGTATTAAACAAAATTAGACTACTACATAATACTTTTAAAGATCCTTTATTTTAGGAATAGTTCATTGTGCATATGAAGGATCAACTACCACATATTCCACAAAACTGTATTATCAGCTCAAACTGTGAGATTCAGCAATAACTTTATTAAACCATCCCTTAAGCAAAGTGTTCAGTAAATGGTTACAAGTATCAGATTAGGAATAGAATATGATCTTAATTTAAGAAGACATATTTATATAATGTACATTTCCAGACCTCTGACAAGTTAGGATGATACTCAAAAGGGGGGAGGAAGTAGCTGGGCATTCACAACAATTTATCTTTGTTATTTTTACAAGATCTAACTTCAAAAACAACATCTGTGCCAGATCTTTTCTTCTCCATAATCTGTGCATCTGTCCACACGAGTTATAGACCACCAAGTTGCCTCATACACCACAGCATACAGGCCAGCCTAACAGTTCAGAGCATTATTTTACATACCAAATATATATTCTTTCCCCAGAACACAGAAGTTTTAACCTACTTTTCAAAGTAATTTTAAAAATATGAAGACATTTAGAAATAAATTGAAGGCAAGATATTTAATACACTTGCTTCTACAGTGATTATTTTGAAAATCAAGATTTTTTTAACTAGTAAATCTGCTTTGAACTGCACAATCTTTAATGGATTTTGTGAAACCTGCATTTTTTTTATTACTGTTCTCCTTTAGTTTCACACTTCCAATAATAAATGCCACATTGTACCTCAAGAGTACCTATGGTACAGGCATTCCTGCCACCATCATGAAAGAAATAAAGTACATCAAAAGTCTTAAATGACAAGTGACACGCACTTTATGCGTGGTGTGTATGAAAATATACATTGTGAGATTTTTATTTTTTTAAAGAAAGAGCAAGATACTCAGAGTTGGGAGATAGACGTCAATAAAACTGCATTCTTCCACAAGCGCTAAAGCTGGCTCACAGTATCTCAAGTTAGTAAGACAAGATGGAAAAACATGCTTTAAAATTCCAGTGGTCTGTTTTCTAGCCTCTGCTTTTCTTTAAAATAACCTGCAAAGAGAAAAAAAAAAAGTACATTTATCACTGCTTTTATCACTACAATTCAGGTCCAAAATGCTGGGCTACTCAGACCAAAGGTTCACCTAGCCAATTTGTTTCCAAGAGTTGAGTCACCAAGGCTAAAACTCTAGGGAAAATGTTAGAAATAAAGCAAAAGCATACTGAAAGATTTTGTATCAGAGATTTTTTTTAAGCAAGAACATTCACAAGCAGAAATTCTGTTAAACAGAAGGCTTAATTTAAAAATTAATGCTGAGAAATATCAATATTGCTCTCAAGCCCTCAATAAGTTCCTTGAAGTTCTTACCCTGTTAGGCCTAGACAAAAATTAAAATTAAGGTTTGCAATTATACAGCTACTATGCTCAATTTGTGTTTGCAATGTCTTATTTCTTTCTATATCAAGAGCACACAGACCTTTGGAAGGACATTTTTTGGTTTGGAGTTTAAATTGAAAAATGAACTTCAAAGCCCAAGTGGGACTGTTTAAGTGTTAACATTATTAAAATACAGGCAGTTTTTCCTTTCTTTTCTTCTTAAAAAAATAAATGGAGCACAAAAATGTTCAAATAATGTTAAGATCGCAGTTAAAAAGAAATTACAAATGCATAAGATTCCAACTGCAACATTCACTTGGCTACCCTACATATCCTGTATATATCTTTGTTACTATAGTAATAGAAAGTATCAAACTAAACCTTTCACCAGAGGGAAAAAAAATACTGAAAACAAACAGAAGCCACAGGACCAAAATATCAGATAACACCAAGTTTTGTTCTTCCAATTTGCCCAGCAGGAGTAAGTAGTTAAAGAGTTAACAAATTAAAGAGACCAAGTTCCTTTATGACACCAAGGTAAACAGACTTGCAAGAGATATAGAAGACACATCCTAGAGAGTTTCACTTGCTACAGAGTACAAAGGGATTTCAGTCATAGTGTGACACTAATTCTTTCTAGACAGAGAAAGTTGCTTAACACCTTCCTTTTTCCCTTCTTTTGCATGGATACAAAACTCACCGTTCTTCACAGGTATTCATACAGCAATTTTTGTTATGCTAAATTACCCATTTAGCAATGCACAGTTAAATCCCCCCTTAGTTCTTCCCTTGCCAAACACAACATCACACAAAGTATCTGCTTGTTCAAGTAGTATCCACACAATGCTGCAAGAATCCATTACAAACTCATTCCAGACTAAGCAGGCAAGAACTGAAGGTGCAAGAAAGATTTGTGAACCTCTCCAAACTACTTCTCACTTGTTCCATAAAGCTTCACTTATATAACTGAAGATCAGACAGCACGCTCCCTTGATGTAGTATCATCTGAAATAAGGATCCTCAGCTTTGGAGGGGCTTCCAGCCCATGAATGCTTGCTGGTAGACTACTTTGTATACTTACCCATACATAGAAACTCTGAGTTTAAACACGGAATAATAATAATAATAAAAAAAACAGGTTATACTTAATAGGGCAAGGAAAGTTAATTTGTTGTGTTGGTAACAGTGAATTATGCCAGTGATGGATTAAAGAATATTAAGTTCCTATATATTTTGAATTACAAACAAAATATCAACTTTAACACAGAAAATATTTGTATATGCTATCATAATAAATTTTACATTATGTAAAAAAGAAAAGTATTAAAAGTCCTTTAATACCTTTGCAGCAGATATGATGTGCTCAGGTTTAATTATTTTACTTTTGTTCTCAAAAGCATTTGTCCTGGCTTCTTCTGCTAGCCGATGGAGAAACAGTAAGAAGTTCAAATGCACCTTTAAAACAGGGAAGAAAAAAACAAGAAACCAAGAATGATTCAAACTTGCTTAAGCACAGTTTGGTTTTTTAGAGGTTTGTTTTTTGGGACAAAGCATTTGCATATTAGACTGCTTCCAAATTTCTGAAGGGTGTTCTCAGATAAAAAATAAATCACTCAGTTCAAGCCTTAGTAAATTGCCAAGACACCCTTTACTGGAAGACTCTTATAATTTAAATTTAGCATACTTAAATAGTAAAAGTGCTTTAGAAATGATCAAACAACAACTGATCTAATAGGAATCAAGTCTGATTTTCACTAGCAGTTTTTAATAATAAAATTTAGACATAAATATCAGAGAATCAGGAGCCTTTTTGCTTCCTAGTAAATATAGTCAGCTTTCAGTGACTACAACAGCCAGACTTTTATTAACAGCAAATTCATCCCTGCTCTATAGCCAAATGCACCACAGACAAGTTCAAGGACTTCTGCCTCTTTCCAGTGCAAAGAGACATTGACATTAATTTCTCCAGAACAAGAAATTCTCCAGTGTTAGAAGGTTCCATCCATTTTTCCCCAGCTCTTCACTTATTTAGCCTTTTTATATTAGAAGAACTGGTAGGGCAGAATTCTGTTCAATGCAGAAGGCTGTTCTGCTAATACAGAAGCAGTAAAAACTTTCAGCAGGCAAGGAAGGAGCTGCTCCAACTTGGACTAAAACTACCAGTCAATAGCACCCCTGTGTAATCAGGGACTTATAATACAAACCTCTAACATTATACAGATATTATGTGAACTATTTTAATAGTCCTACCTGAAAAATTGATAATTGCACCTTCTGCAAATTAAACTTTCAAACCGTATTACCTTTGCTATGTAAAGTGCACAAAAATACTTTCACAATAAAGAGCTCTGAAAAATATTATTAAAATATATGAAAATTTTATTTACATGGATTAGTCAATGTATTTACTCTGCCGTACCTGATCTGTAAAGCCTGGAAAAATATAACATGGATATAACACTAAGAGTTACAGATTTTGCAGCAATAAGAATCTGCTAGAGGACAGGCTCTTGTCATATGAACAGCATTCACAAGACAAGCTTTTTGGGATTTTTTTCAATATCCTGAACTAAATGAAGCCAACATGCAGTCGATAAATTTACATAATATTTAACATAATTTGGAAGCATCAACTACACAAAAAGTAGATGTTCTGGCAGATGTACTTCGGAAAGTATCAAAGCTGCTTTTAAACTAGTAACTCACATAGAAATTATCTCTGACAGAATCAAGCAGCAGTATTAAAATAATGCTCAGCATTAGAACTCTCATTATTAAACTTATCAGCGTGAAAGTTAGATTTCTGGAAATAACCTGGGGGAGAAGAGGGAGGTAGAACAAAAGCTTCCATACTTGCAAGTCCTTTTGCTGAAATACCTAAAGGCAAAAGTGCTAATTTTAAAATTAACTGCCTTTCTAAACTGCATCTTCTGTCAGAATCACTGTACTTTATTTTCTTATTTTCAAAGAGAATTGCTGCATGTGGAGAAGCTTCCCCTGAATGCAAATAGATTTAAACAAGAGTCACAACATATTCCACAACTGAGTACACAGGTTAGTAAATATTCCAGGTTATTCAAAGCAATTGAGAAAAGTTAACGAAAGGCAAAATGATTAAATATCATGAATAGGACAGTTACTGACAAGTACCTAAGTGATACCATATTTGTTCAAAGACATTGCTTTACTACATGTGAAATTATTGTCCCTGTGCATAAAAATTAAAAACTGTTTTGAATTAACTACTCATGCAAATCACCTTTCAAAACTGAATGCTTACTTCCCAGAAAAGAAAGGTTGCAAAAAAACCTCACAACACTGTTCGCACAGCAACTTCCACACACCTGCTCAACAGAACTAATGAATAGCAGGGAAAAGCTTTGTAATTTTATTTTGCTGTCATAACTTCAAAATAATTCTTTAGACTAATATTTGGCCTTAAACGTACACTTATTAACCATTCTATGGTGATAACAAATTAAAAAGAGGCCACTCAATGCAATACTTTAAGCTTTTCCTGCAATGAAAATACACACATGCCCGTCTAGCACAAAACAAGCAGCTGAGATCCTGCTGTTCTTCTATAATTTCACGCTAGAACAAAGTTTGCATATTTTCTTCTTGGGCCATTGGAGGAATACCTGAACCCCAGTACTAAAACCTTTACCTCTTATTTTTAAAAAGAGCCTTGAAAAAACCTGAAACACTATTCGTATCTCTTCACACAAAGATATTATCATATTCCTTTAAAAGAAAAACAAACAAATCCAAAGAGCCTCCAGAGAAAGGCTGATGAAATCTGATACCTACACTGTACGAAGAGAAAGATGTTAACACTTGAGAAACAGATTCTGACAAAGCTTCATGTTTTGAAAGGAGATTTGATTAAAAAAATTTGAAAAGTGAAGAAGAAACCCCATTCAAGTATTTAACAAAATTACTTGAATTCTTATGTCTTTCAAACTTGTTAGTTACAATCACGTATGAAGATACGGGTTTTGTCGACTAAAAATAATCACTGAAGGTCCAGAAAAAAACCCAATCTGATTATCTCCTACGCCAGGCGGGCAGACCACCTCACTGAACTGGACCAGTAGACTCAAACATAAAGCACAGATCATTCAGGAAGATAGCCCAGAAACTGAACTAGCCAATTCTCATTCTTCCCTGGAGAAGACACAAGCTCTCTGCTCAAAATGTACATGGTTCCATCTTTTTAAGACAGCTACTATACAAATGTCTGAAGTATGCAACCTAATCACTCTTACAGTGTTTGCAGACAATAACAGAGACACTAGAAAACATATTCTCAAAACCTTTTACTTGTCTAACTAATAACTACAGAATAAAATCCTCCATGCTTCTTTTTTTAATTTTAAGGCAAAACTCCAGCTGTGTTGATTATTTGTCCATAGAAATAAAAAGCTAAAGAGTTGTTAGCCATGTGCCTAGTTGAAGAACATCATGGACAACAACCATGCCTGGACATTGCTATTTAAAGGTAGAAAATAAAAAAGCCAAGCCTTATAATATTAAAGGTCATTTAACCTGACACCACCAGAAGAGATAATCTAAGTTTCCATTACAGTATTAAAATTTATTCTGATGTCATCCTTTGTGTTGGACTGAACTTTTCATTAGTCATATTTTAAGGTGATAACAATTGTTGTTGTTCATAAGTTTCAGTCAATTCAATTCACTGATTGTCTTTGCAGTACCCAGAACACTAGTGCCAAGACCAGGAAGAAATGGGAACTAAAGGCCAAGATTTGGAGGGATGTCCCACTTACCCTTTTTCAGACAGCTACACTAGTTTGAAGCCAAATTTTCCTTATCCTGGAAACACAGACCAGTTGTTACCAATGACAACAAAAAATGTATTAGTGACTGTGTAGTTTGATTAGCTGACTACTTCATTCCACTGAATAAGCTTTGAGTGCATCTGAGCATGAGAAGCAAGGGGCCAGGTCCTTAGTCCGTAAAAAACCCAGAGACAGCAAAAACAGTAGGAAGAAATCATATTTTTATTAGCTCAATTAGAGAAATATTTAGTGTTTACATTCAAATCTAAATACTCTCATGCAATTACTATATTAATTCATATTAATCTCACATTATTTATTTTAATTTTGTATGTTTATATTTAGCTTCATATATCCAGATACCAACCTTCAAGATGCTGCAAGACACAACTTTTATATAGGTATGAAACATGGACTTACAATTCAAGTCAGGGACCATACTTATACAGACTATGCATTAACACTTTAAAGCTTTGAGAATCACATGCATTTGTAAACAAGAGGGCAACACAGTCAAGCAAATTAAGCCTATTCATCCACTTCAAAGAATATCCTTTTCATGAGCAATCATTTTTTCAACTTAGCAGCTACCACAAACTCTCTTGTGGTCAGGTCAAATAATTCCTTGGTGAGACAACCTCTACTTGTGTCACAAAGCCCTCAGTGCAGGTCAGAAGCAATCCAGCTGAGTTGGCCTCAGTTTTTGGAAATTGGTTTGATATGGCTCTACACCTTTTTAGCAGGCATTTTTAAAGCATGAACAGGATCCCCACACCTTATTAGATTAGTAATAAGACTTGTCATTCCTTAGTTTTGGACAGAGATTACTTAGATGGCTTTCAAAAAATACATGATCATCAAGATGCCTGAACAGCTTAGCAACTCTTTGATCACAACTGACCATCTGCACACACAAATTTATCTACAATAACAACAAACATCTGCGTGTTACAGCCACGTAACCCAAATTCGTATTTCTCGGTCCATCTACACCAAACTCTTTGAACAGCAGTGTGTGTACGTGTAGTGACACAATAATTACACATCAGCCCATCCCTGAATCCCCAAACTCGCTGTCAAAGCCCTACAATATAGCACCCACCAGCAAAGCAGAGAGCAGCAATCTCTGCTTATCCGTGTGTTACTAGGCAAACCAACAGTCCACCTCCCCACAAACTTTGCCTCCTCTCTTCCAGCAGGTCCCTGCAGAAACACCGTCAGTAGGAACCTGGCATCCCATCACACCCAGCAACTCCCAAGTGCTCCAGTGCGCACCATCCAAAACATTTAGAGCGTAAATGTCCCTACTTAGTGGACGGTTGCCCCAGGCAACCAGCAGAGCCGTAGCACCGCCACAGCCAGGAGCAGAACCGCTCCCGGGATCCCCGGGGCAGCTCCAGCCTCGCCCCTCCCTCGCCCCTCTCTCTTCTCACCAGCAGGTCAGCGTTCGCCGCCAGGCGTAACTGCGGCTTGTATTTCTTTATTATTTTCCGCAAGGTGCTGCGGGGCACCGTGCGCCTCATTTTCCTCTGCTCTTGCTCTTCTTCTTCTTCTTCTTCTTCTTCTTCTTCTTNGGAAGCGGGGGAGGAGCTTCCGGGAGCTTGTCCCGGGTGGTCTGGCAGCTGGGGGGAGAGCCGGGAAGGGAGCGGGGTGCTCTCTCACCTGTTCCAGCGGGTACTGCCAGTGCACGGCCACCTCCCGGTTGCGGCGGCTGCCGGCTCGGGAGGCGCGGCCCCGCCGCCGCGGGGGCGCACGGGGGGTGAGGGGCGCTCCCCGAGCAGGTGCCCGAGGGACAGGCAGGTCCCTGCTGGACACCGCCACACTCGTTCTTCTCGCAAGCACGTGTCAAAGCCCTTCCCTTGTGAGCGAACCGAAACTTGACTTTAGTTCCCAAACCTGCCCCCGGACCCTTTTAATCGAAGGGGCAGAGAGAGGACGCAGCGGTTCCCGACTGGCTTTTCCGAGCCATCGGACGTGACCGCTGCCACATGCAGGGGTTTCCTGAAACGGAGGGAACGTGGCACCGGCCAGAGGCACCGGCTCGGCCCTGCCTAAACAAGCCTCAGGCCAAGACCTATGGATTTTAACTTGGCAGTGGTCGCCCAAGTGTGATGTTTGCCACAGAAGTCAAGGAAGTTGTAACAATGCGCTTGTTCTCTCCTTCGCGGTGTGATCCTGCTGGGAAATGTGACAGGACTGTAGGACAGGAAGCCTAACTAGCTCCATAATCTTGCACTGAAATGAGCCTAGAATGATAGCTATGTTCCACACATAAATCTGGACAAAATACTGCGTTAGTAAACGCGTGGCGTTGACTTAATTGTGCACAGACACCCACACTGGTTCTAAAGTCGGCCCCCACTTTAACGTGTCATCCTTTCTCCAGCATCTGTCCCTACACTTCTGTTTTAGCTGACGGATGCTGCTGACTGAAATACAGGTTTCCCCACAGAGGGGCCCCTGTAGCTTGGCATTCTCAGTGTATTTGGACTGTGTGTACTTAGTTGGAGAAGGGGTCAGGATTTCATACTGAGGTATGGGGTTTTTCAGCGTATTTATTAGTTTTTTGTTTTCTTTGGCCTATGGGATGCTTGCAGATTTAAATGTTGATAAGATATATATCTAGTCTTAATAAATTCAAAAGTATCAGCACCCAGATATGCATCAGTTTTATTGAAGTATGTTTTTGAGTCTGTATGATTTGGTATTTTAGTTAATTTTACAATATGCACAAAGTGTAGTCCAGATAGAAGCATATCTGACAGCAGGAGAGAATTTAAGATTTGCCAGTTCTTCATACTCTGTCAGACATTTGAAAATTATGCTTTGTTCTTTCAGCTTTGACTGTCACTTTCCGTTAATCGTCAGTAGCGATGTAGATCTTAAAATCGGGGTCTTAGCATTTTTTCTGTGAGGAAATAAGCACACTAACTCATATGGCTTTTTTTCTAGTTTAATAATAATCACAGTTAATGGTTCAGCAGCACTGTCAGAAGTAAACATTTGGGGTTTTTCAGCTAACTAAATGGCTCTGACTCAGGAGCTACATAGGGTCATATGCTATAATGCTCATAATATACACATAGAAACTTGCATCGCAATCAACGATAATTCAGCATGTCAGCAGATTCAAATCTACAGCTGGGGTAAATCAGTAGCTCCACTGGACGTTACTTGGGCTGAGAATTGGGCCTTAGAATCTCACACTGTTAGTGGGAAACTGGTGTTGGAAACTGGTATGGGTAAGCATTTTACAAACCGTAAGAATTGCAAAAGTGCCTGGCTTGTAGGTATAGAACTATTAAAATACATCACACAAATTTGAAACTGTGCAGTAGCCTGCATGGAATGACAGACACTGGAGACTCAAGACTAGTAACTATATCCTTTAGTCACGAGCTTGCTGTATAGACAAAGACTGAATAATAAAATCTACTATTAAGTGTAATACTGTTAGAGTTTTGTGGATTCTGACAGTTTTATATTTCTAGTGGACTAGGGGTTTTTTGTTTTTGTTTTTAATCATAGAAAATAGTAATTTAAAGTGCTGACTCAAATCTACTTATTTACCAGATTTTCTTTTCTCTTATATTTTGAAAAATTTATGGCAGTAGTTACTTCAAGCAATTGATAACAAAAGTCAAATCTAAAAATATTAAATTACAGGGTCTGATTTACTGAACAAACATGAACTTAAGTATTTCACATTTCTCCTTGAATTTATATTTTAGGCTATTTTTCAATAAATATTTCTATAATACAGAAATATTGCAGAAAAAGAAAAAATTATACTTCTGTACATTGCATTGCAATGGACAAAAATTATTTTATAAGTTAACTAATAACTAAACTTCAAAAAAATCACAACTGTTTCAATTACTTGATCTGTATTAGCACAAGGATTAATGATTACATTACAGTGTATCGTAGAAAACTGCAATCTCTCTTTATATTTCTGATTTGGAACATGACTGTTTTCCTTTTCTATCGCTCTGATATAGTCCATAATGTTCTGTTATAATGCTACTGTGAAATACCATTTAAACAGCTAAAAGAATAATGCAAAGTGTGTTTTAAATTAATTTTTTGAAAGTTAAAATCACTAATTTTTTCATGCTCATGCAGCTTTATAAGAAAATATATATTCTGTGCCTTACAGACACATTTTCACATTCTGCCTGTTCTGCAGGAGTTTTGCATCCATTTTCTACAAGCAGTTACCTTGTCTTCAAATAATGTTTCAAGAATTTCATATTTTCCCACTTTTTAACAATTGCAGGTTTTAAGCACACATTACTTCATTTTGTGAACCGAATGTGTTTCATGGCTTCAGCTGCAGCACAACATCTTCCCAGTTTTCCAGCAATACTGAACTGTGTTTTAGAACTAAAGGCATCATCTGATACCAATGATTAGAGCTAAGAAAATTCAGCAATTGAAATGCTACCATCCAGGTCTGACTTCTTCAAGAAAACAAACAGTCTTTTAAGGTTTGTTTAGTTTTCTTTATAGGACAGGCAATTTCAATGGCATGATTTTGCCACTCTTGCTTTCCATATTATGTGGGTTCCTTGAAAACACTTCCATATATTTCAGTGGCTAAAAAGCGGCCAAGTTTGGGGCCATCACTGCTGAACCACAAACCAGTAAAAATTTTGTTCTCCTTTTCTGTAAGGGAAGAGACGAATTTGAAGACTAATTTTTTCTACTCCTCTAGACCACTGTGAGTTGAATCAAGGGTGATATTTGGAAATGAAATTGAAAAGCAGTGTTTCCTTTTTGCCCTGAAATTTTTATAAGCACGTCCTGCCTTGTTAAATTTGCTCTTCCAGCCTGTGCTTGTAACTATTAGCCTAATTATTTTGGTTCTGGATTTTGACATTATCTTGTCAGACTCTTCATCAGCTCTTCATCAAATCATAAGTCAATCTTCCCCAAAAAATGCTGAAGAATTCCATTCTAAGTGTGTGATATCTTGAATTTAATAAACACATTTTATAGATTCTTGCTAAGCCAGAGGTCCCTCAGTTTCTTCTTTAATCACATAGAGACTGTTAAATATTTTCTGGTGCTAATCCAGTTTCAGTGGTTGATGAAAGACTTTGAAACTTCCCCTGAATATGGATGTCAAAGCCTAAAATCTTTTGAAGTTTTCTTCAGTGATGAAAAGATATCTCTAAAACAGAACATAACAATTCAGCAAATGTAAACTTTTCTATAATGTAGTTGATAGGCTTGATCATAATGTTTGGGGTACACAGACTGACTCTCCTGTTACATCTGTATATTATTTCTATTGGATAATTCAGGTGTGGTTGAATTATTTTGTAGAGAAACAGGGAAAGAGATAATACAAAGGAGCAAATTGTATGTTTTCGTCTCCTCTATGGAACTTTTAAGCAAATCTCTTACTTGAAAAAGAAGGTGGAAATAGCAATTTTAACAAGAAATTTTGCCCTATGGCTGGTACTATTAATGTAATGGCAATAGTTTAATTGCAGTAATAAATACTAGAAGCTAAAAAAATGTGTTTAGCATTCACCTTTTATTTTCATGAAGAGGTAGAGAAGTCTCTAAAATTAATTATTTTAATTACCTTTTTTTTTTTTAATTTAGTCATATTTTTATCTGTTTTCAGGCCCCATTTGAATAGTAAAAAACAAGAAAGGCAAAACATCATAAATTACATTTGAAATTCGGACTATTTGCTGATTTTAGGGTTAACAATTTAAGCTTCAGTTTCATTTTCAGCACATTCTGTGTATCAGCTCTCTGTATATCTGGCCCTGAAGAACCTGTCTAAAGTCAGTTGACTTTCACAGGCCAAACACTGTCTGCCTGTTGTGATTGCTTTGATTGCATTCATAAAATGAATGTCATTCATACTTCTTCATTGGTTTCCTTCAGCTCTGAAAGATGAAATGGTGTACTACAGAATGGCCTTCTTAGCTATATAACTTTCCACCAGTTTTCTGGCTGTGGCTGCAGAGGAAAGTGGTGATCACAATTTGAGACAGCCACCTCTGAAGCAAAAAATTAGTTTCATGCTGGTGTTTCTGATTGTCACTACTCCTTCACTATCCTAAAGAGGAGGAGGAAGTGCTCATAATGCCACTGTAAATGAAAAATGCCCACTTCTTGTGGCCATACTCTGTGTACATACATACATACATACAGCCTGCATACTGTATGAATGGACTAAAAAAAGGGGAATATGTGCATATTTGTTAACATTAAAGCAAATTAGACAACTGATCACATGATCAGGCAAAAAAAATAAATACAGTTAATTATATTTTTTTAATTAATAAATAGTTAGTAGGTGATAACCAGTGGGGTGCCTACCTGCCAGCTGTTTTCCCCCAATGCCCCTGATGATGGACTTCACCAAACTAAATTCAAAGGAAACAGTGAAGGAACAGACAAGTTAGGTTTCAGATGAGGTGAATTGATTACTGATTACTTAAATCACACTTCTTATGACATAAGCCAAGCCATAACATTATTGTATGTTTAAACATGATAGAAAAAAGAAGAATGGCTGCTGAAGTGAACCAAGAATTTAAAGACTGACTTCCAAGTGTATGGAGTACATCTATACTACAGTAAGAGCTGCAATTAGTGCACAAAGTTGGCATGTATTCTGCAGTCAAAAAGACAGGAGGGGAAAATTAAGTAATTTTTTTTTATTTATTTATTTTACCATTGTAACCAATAAGGGAGTTAAAAAAAGAAAACATTTCAGATAAAATAAAAATAATTCAAAACAGGCTGTAATCAGAAAATATTTTTTCAACGAAGATTTTCTGAAGTTATTAACAGCCAAAAGGAACCTGAAAATGAAGTAATATAATTTATGTCAAGGAGTTTACCACAATTTGTTCCTCAGTGATCCACCTTCTTTAGTAAGCAGCCATAAAATCGTCTTCAAAACTATGTTAAGAAATTAATGATCTAGCACAAACTATGAGGAGTTCAACTATTTTTTTGTGGAAAAAAGGTAACTGAAAATATTAGGTTTATATTAGTAAAGAATAAGTGCTCTGGAGAATGACGGCATTACTCTTTAGTTTCCAGATTGTATTGAGAATCAGTAGTTTTCTGAAGGTACTTAAATGAAAAGGATTTTTTTTTTAAATTGTTGCTGCTGTAGCATAAAGGAAGGAAAAGTAGTATTTCAGAGAATACGGTGAAGTACAGCAATTACTAAATCCTTTTCCTTTCGGCTAGTTAACTGGAAATTTTCTTAGGAATGTAATTTCAGGTTTGGGGTTTTTTTAAGCATCTTGCTGTATATACAATGTATAGAAAAAAGCTGCAAACATTAATTATCCATTGAGCTAAAAATTCTTTCAACAGCTTAGAATCATTTTGCCTTCTGGGGACGATAACCTTTGCAGTTTCAAATGCAATTATGTGGAAGTGTTAGTTTGCAGAGTGAAAGATAGTGTATATACTTCTTTGAATGTAAAACAATACCAGTAAGTACTGCTTAAATAAATGTAACTTTGACCACAGCTTTGTAAATAAACAACTGCTGATACAGTAATTTTCTTTTGCTACAGACCAAACACACTGTCTTCAAACAGTGCTTGACACAAAGGAAAATAGCGAGGGTGTAATGCAACAGGTTAATAAAACTAAAAGATAGCAGCTGTAGCTGTAGCCTTGTACAGAGGCAAGATGCTGCTCTCTGCTGTAAGAAACTGCATCGGAGCCTTAACACAAGAATAACCGTATTGACTGTGGAGACGGGAAGCCATGTCGAGGTCTCTTCATCTGCCCCAAACTGATGTGTAAGCCTGTTGTTAAGAAGTAAGAAAATGTATGTGGGAGCACCACAGCTACTAGAACTGGTTTAGTAACTGGAGGTGCAATGCTGATTTTCTAGACACACTGAGACTACCTGAGCTTACACAGAGTAACTTAATGACTGCAAAGCTAAGAAAAATATCTATTTTAAGCTGAAAGTCACATTTCTTGCATCAGCACAAATACAATTGCAACAAAGCTAATACCATAAAAACACAGAGTGAATCATAATACAAATGCAAGATTTTTTTGGAGGAACGAGGAATGTGAACTGACACTTTGAAAACAGATGTCAGCTCTAAGGTCTCTCACGTTTATCCCAGGTATTGCAAATAGGCAGGCTACCTACTGCAAATACTGGCAAAGGTTAAATTTTGTTTTTCAGTGTACAGTGATGTTCTTCTTAGTAAGTAAGGTTGCTGTGATGTTTTTTAAGTAACTTCGTCTGGGTATGAGCTATGGCTCCTTAATATCACCAGTGATGCACCAGTTTCCAGCTGTAGTATGGAACAGTTCCCTTGGAGCAGGTCAGTAGCCTCAAACTGCTGCTCGTTGCCATCCCGACTGATGGCACTTGCCCTGTACAAACCAACAACTCAATGCTGCCATAAAACAACACAGAGATAAACATAAAATTGCTGTTCATTGGCACCTTTTTGACTAAAAAGGTGGCAGGCATGTGCTTTTTCAGATTTTTTTTTATTTTGAATGGCAATACATGGATATTGAATGCTGCCCTGCCTTCTAGAGTGAATAAAAATATACTTATGTTTGATATCATGATAATTTTTTCCAGGATGTTTTTCAAACTGGTCTAGAGGTATTTCCTGCTTTGAAAGATGTGTTTGCAGTTCTCTAGCATTCTTCCCACTTTTATCTGATAATGTAGGGATATCACTAGGCCTGCTCAGTTCGCAAAGTGTCCTGGAAGAGAGCCAGGACAGGAGAAAGATTAAAAATCCAAGCATGTAAAGAATATGGAAAACTGGGCCTAGATGCAGTTTTTATGGGGGAGTTTTTAGAGTAAAAGTCATTCAGTGGAAGACTCATGTTCATTGGTGTGCTCAGCTGTTCTGCAGTACTACGAGTAAGCAAAATAGCTGTAAAGCTGACTTAATTCTCCAATTTAGCTACATTTATGACATCTTTATAATGCTGGTGCAGAACGAAGCAGCTGGAGACAAGGCATAACTCTGATCCTAACAAGCCCTTTTCAGGCTTTATTTGGTATTCTTTAGTCAGGTAAAAGTTTGCCAGTTTGTCTAAGATTAAATTTAGAGTCCTCTGAGTGGCCTCTGAAGATTAAACAGAATTATACCACAGAACGCCGTAGTGGGTTGACCCTGGCTGGATGCCAGGTACTCACCAAAGCCACTCTATCACTCCTGTCCACAAGTGGACAGGGGAGAGAAAATACACCAAAGGGTTCATAAGTTAAGATATGGACTGGGAGAGAACACTCACCATATACCATCATGGGCAAAAGAGACTCAACTTGGGGATATTAATTGAACTTATTACTAAAAAAATCAGAGCAGGATAATGAGAAATTAAATAAATCTTGAAAACACCTTCCCCCCAATCCCCTACCTCCCTGAGCTCTACCACCTCCCCTCCAGCAGCGCAGAGAGACAGGTAACGGGGGTTACAGTCAGTTCATCACACATTGTTCCTGTCACTGCTCAGAAAGAGAAGTTGTTCCCTTGCCCTAGCATGGGATTTCTCTCCCAGGAGACAGTTCTCCATGAACTTCTCCAACACAAGTTCATCCCACGGGTGACAATTCTCCACAAACTGCTCCAACATGAGTCACTTTTCCAGGGGGTGCAGTCCTTCTGCACAGCCTGCTCCAGCATGCACCCCCCACAGGTCACAAGTTCTACTACGAAACCTGCTCTAGCGTGGGCTCCTCTCTCCGCAGGTCCCTGCCAGGACCCTACTCCAGCACAGATTTCCCGCAGGTTCATAGCCCTCTTTCAGGCATCCACCTTGGCATGGGTGTCCTTCAGGGGCTGCAGATGGATTTCTGCACTCCCGTGGTCCTCCATGGGCAGCAGGGGCACAGCTGCTTCACCATGGTCTTCACCACAGGCTGCAGGGGAACCTCAGCTCAGTGCGTAGTACACCTCCTCCACCTCCTTCTCCACTGACCTTGGTGTCTGCAGAGTTGTTCCTCTCATATATTCTCAGTCTGCTCCTTCTCTGACCACAATTACTTCTGTGCAATAACTTTTTTTCCTTCTTAAATATGTTATCACAGAGGTATTACTATCATTCCTGATTGGCTTGGCCTTGGCTCAGCATGGGACTCTCAATCCCAGGGTCACCATGTTGAGCACCAAAAAGGACTGTGGTGGGCTGACCTTGGTTGGACACCAGGTGCCCACCAACCTGCTCTCATTCCCCCTTCCCAGTTTGATAGGGCAGAGAGAATAAGATGGAAAATTACTTGTAGGTTGTGATAAGGCAGTTTACTACAGCAAAAGTGAAAGTTTTCACACTCCAAGAAGAGAGATAAAACCCAATAGTTTTAATCTCTACTTCCCATCAGCAAGCACTGTTCAGCCACTTCCCAGGAAGCAGGGCTTCAGCACAAATGGCAGTTGCTTGGGAAGACAAACACTGTAAAAAACAAATACACCTCAACCAGCTCCTCATTTCCTTAGCTTTTATATCTGACTGACATCATATGGTATGGAATATCCCTTTGGTTAATTTGGGTCAGCTGGCCTGGTTGTGTTCCCTCCCAGGATCTTGCCCACCTGAAGCCTGGTGTGTTATCAACCCCTTTGTAGTTATCAATGCAAAGCACAGCACTGTAATGGTTGCTATGGGTGGCTATCTCAGCCAGACTCAATAAAAACACATGTTCATAAATGCATATCCTTTAAATGTTTTTTTTGTAACATTATATTTTGAGCAGATTAATCCAGTTTGGGTGCTCTGTGAACTCAGGACTCTCACTGATTTCAATAACTGCCAGGATTGTACTTGCCTATTAAACTTTTTTACAAAGAAGTAAATTGATTTTTATTTCCAAAATAAATCTAATATTTGCCTTCTGACACAATTCTTACACTTGTGAATTCTTCATTTGCCTTTAGCTACAAGACTGAAATACAGTCCTGAAATATATCTGTGTAAAGATGCATAGGCATCAATGCCTAGATGTACACTTCACAGCCTTACTTCTCAATTTTTAAGCAGAGCTCAGAATTACGTTGTATGACACTCAAACAGAGCTGGCCTGGTTGTGTTCAAGCCCTTGATGTCAGGGAGCAAGCACAGAATAAGAAATGTATTATATCTTCCATGAAACAGTTTGGTTTCAAAATTTGATTTTTCCTTACTCCAACAGGAAACAGTAGTGCAATAACATAGCAACAAAATTAAACCTGCAAGTAAATGGCTACAGGTCTGAGCATAAATTTGTGGGAGAACATGTTGTATGTATATGCACAGCTGTACATACAAAACAATTCTCCTAGCAGCAGGGTCTCGATGTGGAGTTCTGATTTAGATTGTGTTCCTCTGGGGACACTGTTCCATATCTATATAAAACTGAATTTAGTAATTAAATTGGAACTTCTGCATTCTGTGCTCATGACAAAGTACAAGATGGGGTTTGGAATTTCTGTCTTGAGGAAGATTTGATTCCATATTTTCAATTCTAACATTTCTCTGGTAGCTTGAGGTGTGCAATATTTGAGTTTGCTATATTATGCATAGCAAAAAGTCTGCCTGAACCTATTAGAGATATAAATTGCTATATGCATAACTAGATGATTAATGCAGTTTTATACAGCATTATCTATATTCCAGGTTATCATAAATAACTTGGAACCAAATACGTGCATTAATATCACAAATATTGTTTTTCCAGTATCAGCTCTGATTTGTTTTTTATCTGCTGGGCTCAACAAATCTATGGACACATGAACAGGTAAACCTCTTCTTAGGATGCTTCCTGAAAAACATTGCTCCAAGCATATAGATCCTTTTCCTAATCTAAATGAAATTTTAATACTTTGATACATTTTTCAGTACATGAAGAACATCATGTGACCCCAAATATTCCTCCAATCTTTAAAGTTTAGTAAGCATCTGAAAATTATTAGTCAAGTTCTCACTCTGTAGCTCTGCAAAAGAAAATGAGGACACCTAGGATGCTTTGCCGATGGCTAACTTTTCCACTCCCTAGTTGATTCTTCATTCCATTAAAAAATACATCAATAGATTTTATTGGGTAGTTTTTAATAATTTGCAGTAGTTTTTTCATATACATGGCTTTTCCTTACAGAGGCAAACAATGAAAACTACTAATATTACTTAAGAGATAAAATGCCCGTGATGTCTAATTTGGTGTCTTAGAGACTTGGGCTTTTTCAGGTGATACAGTTCTATAAAACAACATGATCAGAAGTTAGTGAGGTATAAGCTAAGTACATATTTGTGTCTTGCATTTCTCGTTAGTAAAGTTTGTATTTTAAATGTCACCGATCTTTCTTCTTACTCAACTTTAAAAATGTCTACAGTCTACAAAAAAATCAGGATATTTTCTCAATTTTGTAGGATTAGTTGCAGCCTCAGCATCTATTGTCTTTGTAAACCAATATCTTCGCAATGTAATATGTTAAATAAATACATCTTGCCTTTTACAAGATGTCTTCTCCCACTGACTGCCAACAGAAGCACAACAAAAATGCTAAAAAAAGAATCCTCAATAGCTGCATGAGTAGCTGTCCACATACTCCAGAGATCAGTAAATGTTTGGCAAGGAAAACATGGACTGAGCACTAGCACTCATTCACATGTCAAAGCCAAAATAGAAAACATAGTTCATACTGGAGCACAAGGACAAGAATGCCAGCAAGGCATTCTTTCAAATACTTGGTACAAAACTGTACCACTCAGCACCACCTCTGTTGCTTTCATGGGCAGCTCAACTACATTTTGGTAAAACAATGCAACTCAGGAATGTGTATTTCTTCTCCTGTGAACAGATGCAGAGCCAAACACTAGCCCCTGTATCAGTGTGTGGATGTGTTGCACAGCTGGAAGAGCAATTGCAGTTGTTAAGAAAAAGCATGTGTTTTTCCTACTGGGTTATCTAAAAGCTTTATTGGTAGGGTGCAGACATGATTTTGACCACATTAAGCTCTGGAAACTAAAGCCAATGTAAATTTAATGTTGCTGTTTATGTTTTCTGAAGTCTTAACTGTATGACATACATTAGTAGTTACAAGTAAGTGATTAGTTCAAACTCAGGTTATGTAGAGATCTGTAAATTTAAGTCACTGCCTCAGACTTGGGTCATACTCAGAAAAAGCACTCTGGAGACCCAAACAATGTAACAATCCTCCCTTAGCCTGCCTAAAGAGGTGTCAGGAGTTCATACTGCACTATCAAAATCTCTCTCTAGAGACAGTCTGAAGTGCAATAGGCCAGGTTGGATGGGGCTTGGAGCAGTCTGGGCTAGTGGAAGGTTCCTCTGTCCATGGCAGGGGTGTTGGAACTAGATAATCTTTAAGGTCCCTTGCAAACCCAAATCATTTTATGATTCTCTGATTCTTTGATCCTGTGAATCATGGGAAAGAAGAAAAAAGAGGAAAGGGGGACAAAAGGAGAAGTTCCCCCACTCTCAAGGCACCAATAACACCTTACCTTGTCCCTAATTCCACATAACTGCAAGTTGAGCTGAAAAAAATGCTGGATAATAGCCCACAGGCAGGAGCCTGTATATCTTTGCAGTTTCTAAGGCACAAGCTCCATGGGCTTTGGCATTCATTGCACTTGACCATTTGTCAGGGCTGCCTTATTTGCTAAAATGGAAGGGGATTAACTCTGATCTAAGTTCATTTTAAAAAGTATTAAAAAGGTAGAATGGTTCTTAATTCCTTCTGAAATAAGCAAAATGGAATGTACTTCAATCCTTTCATAAATCTAGTCTTTTTTCCCCCTGTACATATACATTAATGGCTTTAGCAATTATCAGACCTTTAGAAACATGTATCTAGGCATCACAGAGCTACAGTAAAGCTAATAACAGAAATCATGATCCTCACTTGGATCATGTAGACAAGGTAACTGCCTCTAAGATATTAAGACCAAACCATTGCCCTAAAATCTGAACAGGCATACTTCATAACAAATAGGTTATCAGGACCGAAAATTTCAAAGTATTACTTTAGGTCTGTGGAGATAGATGCCCAAGTCTGAAAACACTGATTAAGTTAATGTTTCATTTCCAAATATTTAAAGCATGCATGGTAATATTTATTTATCTGAATGTGTTTAAAGACACTTCGGAGTTGTTTATTTTTTAGAATTTTTTTCCATGAGACAAAGTTATCTTTTTCAGCCTTTTGCTTATTATAGAAGCAGAGTTACTTCTGGGCTAACAAATTTCCATTTAATAATTCATGAATTTTCCTTTTATGAAGCTAGATAGTTTTTCCATCACTTGTACTTCAATATTTCTGAAACCAGGTGTTAATTTTCAGGGGGATAGGAGGTTTCCAAGCAGCTGCCAGGACTAATACAGCAGCCAGCAGTAAACGCTGAATAAGCTTAGGTACAAATCTATACCATCTGGTTTCAGGCATCTTCAGCCAAAAAATGTGAGGCCAGTTCCTTTCACGTCCAGAAATCTTCCTGTTCATTGGGAATTGTGAAGTGGATGTTACCTTACCTTTGCGTTACCTTTTAATTCACAACTCGGAGGAAGATTCAAATAATGGTCTTAAGAAAACATTGCATAACTGTAAAATGGGAAACTAAGTAATATGCTCAGGTTCCATAAAAAGAAAGATGAACACTATTTGACAAGCTGAGATCAAAGTTCTTGCTCAGCCTCACAGTAGTCCAGTTTTCCAAGGTGCCATTTCTCAAAGTCAATGATAGCTACCAGTGCTCAACACAGAAACAAGGTCCCTCAGAAGAATGATTTCCCTAAACCACAAGGAGATACAAGGTGAAGCCCTTAAGCTTTAAGACCAGGAAAGTAAGGAATGAGTTCCATCTTGGCTGCCAGTGAGGAAATACTTCTGGTTCCTTAGGTGTCTGAAAAGATCAATTATGTTCTACATGCAGAGTTGCTATACTGCAGTTTTTGATAAAAGAGTGGCTTAACAGGGGCTTAGTTCAAAGATGTGAGTTTGAAGGTATATATATATAGCTTGGGCTGCTCTGGAGATAACCAGGGAGATCTAAGCAACAAAACTCCCACTGAAGGAGTGTGGAAAAAGAGTGTTTCCTGCAATTTTTAAAGTCCAAATCATTTCACCCTCTCAGACAGTCATTTACAGCTATATATAATACGCAAGGTCACTTTTTTATCAAAACGATGAAGGTACCAAGCTATCATCCCATCCAAAGAGTCATTAATATCTATTAGCTTTTTATTTCTAGGTTATATATAGAACACTGCATACCGTAAGAAACCATGCAATCCTGTTTTTCTTTTACTATCATCACTGCTTTCAACACACTGATTAAATCATTACCTTAACTGGATGGTTAAACCCTTTTGAGAAGGGACTGACATCTTACTGTATTTGGCTAGAACAGAGTATTATGATTCTCCGGTACACTGGTACTATCACAATGCAAATAAAACAGCAATGATAATGCTATTGCACTCCTGGTAACCACGAATTTGTCTACACAGCTGTATAGCAAGATTGCCCTGAGCTCTGTAGAGCAAGTTAGAATAGCTCTATCATCTGATCATAGAATCACAGAACCACAGAATGGTTTGGGTTGGAAGGGACCATAGAGATCTAGTAGTAGGTTTAATTGGATACAGGCACTTTTAAAGGTGGGCAGATAAATGCAGATCAGACCAAAGGAAGACAGAAAAAAAATGTAATTTTAAAAGCCTAATGTTTTCTTTCAGGACTGATCTCCAGAAAACTTAGTGTTCTGAGGATTCATTCAGATTCTTTCATGGCTAGTAGTCAAAATGCAAAATATCTTTTATTATCGGTGTCTAATAGCAGTAAAGTGATGATCCTTCTGATTGTATGCAGTGCAATAACACTTGATCATAGATTCTAGCTGGAGGGCATTCAGAAGTAACAATTTCACATAACCAGACTATTTTATAATGCAGTGTAAATAATAATTTCAGTAAAGGCAGTGATTTTCCTATGTTCATGCCACCAAACAATAGTGCTAATATAAATCCCAGGATACTGCTCAATTTTAAGAGAGAACTTATCTCCAAATGTATGATAAGTTGTTGAGCCACAGATAGAGCCTTCTGTATTGCATCCATGAAGCATTTGTAAGTGATAACTTAGGTACCGGCACTACACTGATATTTTTCAAAATGACAACAACACAGACATCAAAATACTGACTGCTAGTTAACTCACCATTATATTTCAGAGCAGTGTTTCCTCAGTGCTGAAGCTGTAGACTCCACACATAAAAAGTAGGACTAGTCCACTGACTGCAAAGCCACCTAAAGAACAGACATGCCACAAAATCAACACAATCCAATAGGCTTTCCTGTAACTAATTTTCATCTATTTAATTATTCATTGTATTTATTAGGATCTTTGTATTTAAATGTTTCTGATATTATGAAAGATTAAGGGACTAAATAATACAAAAAATATAGATCTTTGTTTCACCTTGTATAGTCTAGTTCCCAAAATTCGCAAATCACTTTTGATACCAGAGAGAAAATATTTCAACGAAAGGAAGTACATGCACAGTCTCTATCCAAGAAGGAGAAGCCGCAGAAACTTTATCACTCACTCTTCTTCAGTGTTAACAGCCAGAGGGAATACACTCTGGAAATCAATTTTCTTTTACGGGAACTTGATGTGGGTAGTTGCTTGATGTGTTCAGCTTCTGTATGGCCCAGATTCAACAAGACACTTAAAAGTGTGGCTGGCTTTATTCATGTGGGTATTTAGGTATGTGCTTAAGTACCTTGTTGAATTGGGGCTTATATTAGGTCGTAAGTATTTACTAGATCAAGCATCCAGGCTAAAAATTTCTCTGTTTTTCCTGGTAACACCGCAGACAACTCCAGTTACACAATACATTTGGAAGTGCTTGCAGTGAATTTATCAGGTGATGTTACCCAAGGCAGTGGAGAATATATTCTTGTTATGTTGGAGAAACATATTAAATTTCTTCCTCAGCACAGACTGTGCAGAGTGCCTAAAGGATTTACATGGGCCAAACTTCAAACATACAGCATAATGGAGTAACATTTTATTTAAATATTTATGCTTCTGGAGTATCCAGTAGTTGAAGCTAGTCTTATGCCCTATTGAATTAGGCCATAGAGAAGAAGGAGCTTTCTGCTCCAACTAACTTAAGTTCTTAGATAGCATTGCACACCAGGGCTAAGTAATTGGAGAGCCATACATTTGCCACAATGAAACACTTAGCAAGATAAATCAAAAAGCAGATAATTTAGGAAGAAAAAATAAAGTGCAAGACTGGTTTTTTCCTCCTGAAACTCTGGCTATTACCCCAGACATTGGCCTATCTAACCCACAAGTGAGTAAATTGTTTAGGAAACACAATGATTCCGAGCAGTGAGGGAGTATCACTGAGCAAAATTTTTCTATTTTCTTGGAAGAGAAGATTAAGATTGTGCTCTAGTCTGCTCTTCAGCCCTCTGTTACTGAATTGTATCTCCATGGCATGTTTTAGACACAAAGGTATGAAGGTATGTGTTGTTCAAGATCCTGTGACAGAAGAGATGATGACCCTTGCAGCTGCTGGCTGATGAAGGCCCCATTAGCAAGCCATAGTCTGGCTGGGAAAAGTGGTGCCTTGTACAAGTTTTGACAGTGTTTGAAACTCATACTTACTGCAAGTGAACCCGGTTCCCTTCCCTTCTCTGCCATTGTGTATGTTGTCTCTGCATTATCCACAGTATTCCACTCAGTGCTTTATCATCCTGCAAAAATCACTTTCAAAACCTTGAAGTAGTGCTGTTTCTGTCTACAAGCCTATTACAACTCAACCTAATCAATCTGTGCATATAGAGGAGCCAGTCAGTGCCTGCATGGCTATAATGGAGCCTGAGCACGTGGGAAAGGAAAACTAGGAGGTATGAGAGGGAGCTGCAATTCCCAAGGAGAGTAGGACAGAACCTGGGGCAAAATTCATTGTGAAACCAAGTTTTACCAGTTCCATTGCTCGCTCATTGCATAATTATCTTCTTTGCCTTGCTTTCATTCAGCTGTAATCAACAGAAGCATTTCTCAGGGTCTTGGTTTTGCCTCAATATCAAGACTTCAATAATTTGGTTTTTTTCCAGGGCAAACTACTTTGTCTGATTGCTTCTAAGTAATTCAACGAGACTGAATGCTGGTCTTGTGACTTGTTGCAGTGTCTTTTTTCTGCAACCAATCCCCCAAGTCATAATAGCCTAATTTTAACTTTGCGAATTGAAATGTCAGTCTTCTGATTTTCAATCAGACTTTCTGTAAAATTTGATTCAGAGTGTCGGTTCATATTATAGGGTTTATTTGCATCTTGGTGGTATAAAAAAACCCCTTTACTGTTTCAAAAAAGCCACAGATATATTCTCATGGGTTTTAACAGTAGTTAGGTACTGTTAACATTGACAAGAAATTAGTGGGGACTCTTTAAGCCATGTTTTTTTTTTTAAAGTAAATTGGATACAATGCTGAAAAAGGGGAAATCATAACTAGCTTAGAAAAACTTCTGCCTTACATCTCACCCGTCTTCACTGTATTTTATTTCACTAATGGGATCTGTATATATTTTGCATTCTAAGATTAGTATAAACTGTGAACATCTCTTGAGGAGGGGGAACACAGAGCAATAATATGATAGAACAGAAAAATAACGAGGTTGAAAATTAGGCCACAAGATTGAAATCAGGAAGGATTTAAATCACCCTCTACTATTTTGTTCATCTTGGTTGTCTGATAAACTACCAAGCAGGACAAAGTTCAGGAGACTTGATGTACTGCATGTTAAGTCTTTGTTGTTATAAGGTGAACTCCTGTTCTCCAGCTTGCTCTGCTCGTCTCCCACACTTGTTGTTTTAATACAGAGGAAAGTTCAACTCCCCCTGCTTAACTCCAGTACCTCTTAATGAGGGAACTGTAACACTATCCAGTCGTTTCACCACACAGCAATCAGAATTTCATTGCTTTGCACAGCTTGACTTATGTCAAAAAGGATGGTTAAAATTCACCCAAGTCCTGGAATCCTCCTCTTGAGTTAAACAGGTCACATCTTAGCTACAGGAGGATTTTTTGTTTGGTTGGTTTGGTTTTTAAATGGTCAAAGGGCAAGAAGTATTATTTGCAAGAGCTGTTTCACATACCTGGTTCTTAGGATGTTGGCATCAGCAAGACGATTTTCACATCATATAGTTAAGAAAACACAAGCAATAGAGTTTCATGTGCCCGTAAAAAGAACTGCCATTTACAAAAAGGTTTGATCAGACAAAATGGGTCCTTTAACCTATTGTAGTTAAGAAGCCTATTGTGGTTAGAGCATTGTCATAGATTATCTTTGACAGCATGGGCGTTACATTTACAAATGAGCAAAAATCAGAGCAGAAGTCTCAAGGCCAATAAACCTGAATCATGGGGAGGAAATGTTATTTATGGGCAGCAGCACTTGAACCACCATTTCTGAAACCTTCAGGACAAGCCTCATTGAAGGTTCACATACACATTATATGGTTATTACAGTTGTTGCAGGAGAAACAACATAAGCAAGCATTTGCAGGCAGTTGACTTATGCTTACTGTAGCTCAAGTTTACCTTCCAAGAGGTTTCAGACATGATTTTTTCCCTAATTTGTTGCTTCAATGAAACTGAAAACTCTGTTAAACTGTAAAATTAATGCATTGCATTACAGAAAGCCTCCAAGTTTATAGAAATAGGAATGTCTTTGTGATTGAGGGGTAAAAGATTCTTATTACGCCTGAGTGATAGTGCTAGGGATATTTTCTCATGTAAATAGAGTCAGCACAAGGAGATAACATTTAACAATGGTGGCTCTACATCCATAAAAGATTAATTATCAGAGAAAGTATAAATTGCTTATAAGAAACAGCCCTTATATTTTTAAATAATGACTTATTTAAAGGTTATATAAAGGTACAGGGAATGACTGAGTAGGCCAGTCATCTTTATTCTGGAAAATAGACAACCAAAGAGAAATATGAGGAGTTTACAGAATCATAAGAGGCACAGAGATAAATAGGGATCAGATGCTCACTATTTTCTCCAGTGCAAAGCCAGGAAGCCATCAAGTGAAGACTGCATATTTTGATCCAAACAATTGTGACAATGTGGGCCTTCTTTCCATATGGGCAGTACTGGGTTTGAGGGGACACCACATCAGTTAATGGATGAAAAATCTTTTACATGTTACTAGATACATGGAAACTACACCTGATTCAGGAAATCTCCCAGCTGGCAATAGTATAAAACTGGGAGTCTTCAGAGCATACTCATTTGCTTGCTCTGTTCTTATTTTTCATTAGTTATCTGTTATGATCATTGTTCTCACTGGATTTTCCCTTACAAACATACTTCAGTTCAAGTCTAGTACCAGCTACCCAGCCGGGGCAAAGGATCATGCAATTAAAAATTCAGCAAAAAAAAGAGTAATAGACATCAAAGAGGAAGAGAGTCAAAGAGTTAAAAGTAGAAAAAAGTAGAACATGTGGGTGGGGCAGAGACATGCCAACAGCATCACCACTCCTTCAAGGCATCCAGCTCAAAGCACCTAAAGAGAGAATCGGTATTGTTCAGTGGTGTTCTTCCCAAATGGATGGGACAGAAAGAGGGAACGTCAGATCCCATGGAGTTTCCTTTCCTAATATCTGTGAACAGCCAGCATAGACAGGGCTGGGAGGAGTTTGACAACAAAGTCTTGTGACTTTGTGGGTGCTCAGGTGTGGAGGTCATAAATGAGAAGCTGAGCAGAGAAGTGCAGCCACAACCTCAAGGACTGAAGGACCCAGAACTGCAGAGTTGTGCACTCAATGTACATATATGACAGAGTCCCTCTCTCACTGCCAGTTAGGGACCTTATGAAACAATTTGTGCAATGCTAATCCATGTCCCTATGCCAGCTCCGCACTCTCGCTGCATTCATTCTCTGCTTTAGTACATACCAACAGATCTTTTGGATAAAAAATCTAAGCACCGGTGGGGGCAGCTCATATTGGAGTATAGACTCTATGGACAGGCAGCATCATTGATCCCAGTTCTGGATCTCCTGGCATATTTCTCTCTCCACATCTCACATGAGGCAGGGCCCACACTTTCTGAGATGAGGGAAGACCGCAGTCAATGGTGCCTGTGAGCAAGGAGAGGAAGAGGTGGTACTTGTAGCACAGTGTGCACCATTGATGTACAGCAAGGATAAAACCTATCCTTCCAAATGGTGGAGACTTAAGCAGTGCAAAAAACAGGCCAATCTGCCTCATTTGGTCAAGAGTCACTCTTTGGTGTGAATATCACTGGAAATATTACTGTAGCTTATAAATAAAAAGAAAAAAATGTAGCAGCACAGTTCTAGAACCTCAGAGTTCAAAACCCAACATTTATACAAGGTTGTATATGGATGTTTCAGGTGTTCTGGAGTCTTGGGTGACCTGTTGCTGTCACTGGACATTACTGCCCCCTGGATAGCCTGGAGAACCACCCCAAGGCCAACCATGGCACCAGCTTCACAGTTGGACAGGCAGCCATTCTGAGAGGCTCGCCCCAGGTGATCTTGAGACTCAACAGGTGGCATCCTGATCAGCCTTGACTTTCCACCTGGTTTGCCCAGGGAGGTTGCTTGTGAGCCTCCTGGGAGGCAGCTGTGTCAGGGAGCATGCCATGAGAATGGTTTCATGTCAAAGGTTGTGTAGACATAGGCAAAGTGATTTACAAAGCCAAGTGAAGAGAGAGCTAAGTCTGTTCAAATATCAGATACCATAATTCATCCTGATTAGCCTGGGATGATTCAACAGCTGTAACCATTTAGGCTACAATTCAGAAAGGCAAATACTTTAATCTAGTGCTAGCAGGGGATTGCCAAGGAAAGGGAGGAACTGAAAAGAAAATACATCAATATTTCAAACTTCATCCTGGAAACAGAATTCCAAAACTTCATTAAAATTCTTATACTGAATGTATAAAAATATAACTGAGCTATACAAAAAAAATTTGCTCCAATTTGTCAAGAAGGATTGAGAGCACCTGGGTTGAATGCAATGTAGACAAACCTTAGGTCCAAGAAAAGTGATGTAGAATGCTATTATGCAGCCATACCTTATCATGAAGGCATCTAAAATGTAGTGGGCACCTCTATTATGCCTTTTCAGTGTCTTACAGCTCCCTAATTGCCTGAACAGCCACAGCAGGACGTCAGATGTGAGGCACGTTCTCACTTATGCTGTACTATGATCCAGAAATAAGGGTGTCCCTCTACAGCTGCAGTCCATTACAGCCCGCTTCCAACTCATGTAAGAGCAGTAAGGTCAGCACGTAGCACAGCATGGCCAGCTCCTCACAAAAACATGGCCACTGCTGGCAGCAGCCTCTCCTCTAGATGCCCTGACAAAGGACATAAAAGAGCACAAGATTAACGTACCCTGTAGGAGTCTGACCCTGCAGGTGAGGTAGAAGACATGGGCATAATTTTTACCAGAAAGTGGCAAAATGGGTCAGTTTCCCTCTCCTATGTGAGCTTTCTGGTAAAGGGATCAGAAAAAGTTACATCTCCTCCAACAAGTCACATTGTTGGTAGAACACTGAGCCTCATCTCTGTTGGTTGATCAGTTTCCAGAGACTCCTTTCTGCAGGTGCGGTTCCTCATACCCCATGATAGTTCTGCATTATGCAGAACTGCCCCTCTAGTGATAAGAAGGGGAGACCCAGGGCCTATGAGGATTGACCCTGTGGAGGTAGCAGGCTTTAATTGTACTATTACTTTCCCTCCAGTGTGTACAGGCTTTGAAATAAGCATTTTTCACCCTCTAACTATCGGTGTAATGCAGCTGAGTCACTGCAATGATATTAGGGTTGACTTAATCCTTCAATATGTAGAGCTACTTAGTAATCACTATAAAAAAAAGAGTGGTCAGGTAATGTCTTTCCCCTCCTTTAATTCACAGCATTATTTACTTGTCTTCAATAAAAACCAGAAGGAGAGGCATATGTAGCTCTGAGTTCGAACTAGGGTGGAGACTTCCCAGGGCAGCAAAGACAATCAGTAACTGCAGCACCACTAAGTGAGGATGCACTGATATAATCAACGTATGAAAAGAAGCAGTTAGGTCCTCTTTCACCCAATTTGTTCTTATAAATTGTTTACTCTTGTTAAAGTAAACAGGCTTTCAGATAAGCTTTCTGTAAAAGGTGAAGTGAGTAGGAAATTGGGTTTTTTTTAAAGTAAATTGATATAAGGTACTTTTCCAAAAAACATACTTGTTTTAGTAGTAGAGGGAAAGTTGGCCACCTGCTTGCACACTCAAAAGAGTCAAAAAGAGTGGTAGAGCTCAGCCTCCTAGGTGTTCATAACTGACATTAATTGCTCTGTGCAAATGCAGTGGCCATCCTCACACTGTTTCCTAGCTACTCTGCACAGTCATTTCAGATTTTACTTTTTTCAGTAAGGAACCTTCCAGTAAGCAGTGAAATATCAATATATTGACATCAATGTATATGCTATAGATCTGTGTTTTGTGTTACACAAGCAGTATAGATATAGCTTCAGGCTCAGAATGTCTTCCCACCAGAAACAATTTCTCAAGTCTGCAGCTTCAGAAACTCAACAGATGCATATTGCGATGTTAAAGTAGGACATTTTAAAGGGAACTGGGCACCTTAACATTGAAATAAACTACCAAAAAATGAATTACTGAAGACTAGGTAAAACTGCTTAGGTAATTTCTTTTATGTTTAAGAAACTACAGGAAAATTTGGCAGAAGCAACTTGTGGTACACCTGTGACAGTACTGGTATCCCTGGGAGAAAAATTGGGTAAGAGTTCCAGAATGGTGACACATTACATGTAGATTACATTTTATATCCTCATATGAGAAGTGACTTCCTTCATTAATTGTATTCTTAAAGACTGAGCATAATCTGATATATATAAGGAGAGAAAATCAGGTGTGACACCAACAAAACCTGATTTTTAAGCAAACTCCAAATTTGCACTGTTTCAATATCATTAGGGAGATTTAAACAAAGGTGTATTTTAATTTCTTGAGGTTATTACAGATTTAATACTAGCCAGACACTGCCAAAATAAAGCTGATCCAAAATGTACTTTGAGGGTATATTCAAGAAAAGTCATTCAAGTAGTGCCAAAACAAGTTAGTGATGCATGGCACCATACAAACTCAGAGAAACTGTTCTGACTCAAACTGAGATAGCGCTTTTTTTGTCTGTGCACAAGTTTCATAGTTATTGCAGAACCTGAAAATTTGTTCTGGATGATCAAAAACTGACTGTATCTATGGTATACCCAGGGGAAAAAAAAAAAGCAAGGTTCTAAATTCTGACCAATATAGCAACAACAAATGAATTTGAGGGTTTCAGAGGATAGCTGAGGTCTGAAATAACTTGCAATCATCCAGTCTACTCTCCCAGCTCGAAGAAGAAGTGTCCAGAACCTTCCCTAGTCTGATTTTGAAATATGCACAGATGGATATTTCCACAGCCTCCCTGGGCAACCTGTTCCAATGTTTGATCATCCTTACCATAGAAAGTTTTTTTCTGTGTTTAAATGTAATTTCCTGTACTTTAGTTTGCACCAATTGTCTCTTGCCCTTTCTTTGGGCACTAACAGGAAGCATCTGGCTCTCATAACACACTACCTTGTTCCCCTACCCTCCTAGTCAAGAAGATTTTTCCTAATGTCCTCCCAAGCCTCACTGTGTGTCCACTGACCCTTCTTATATACTTCGCCACAAAAGATAAAAGTTTGACTCTGTTATCGCTGTAACTCCATTTCTACTGCTGGTAGGCTTTTCTCTGACAGGAAGAAACAAGCCCAGCTCCTTCAGCTTGTCCTTGGAAGTGATATATTCTGGGCTCCTAACCAGTTTGGTAGCCTCTCTAGTCTCTCTCCAGTTTCTCCTCCTTGAACTGGGGCCAAGACTAGATGCTGTATCCCAGATAGGGCTTCCCAAGCACCAAGTAAAGGGTAATTATAACTTTCTTAGATTAATTATCCATGTTCCTCTTAATGCAGTCCAATATGCAGTCTGCCTTATTCACTCATTTGTTCTTCAGTCAAATCCTGTTCTTGCTCTAAAACATAAATATCTAAGCATTATTTGGAATTAATCAGTAATTGTAATGACAGTTAACCTAGGCTGCTCTTCAGAGATAGACCCCAGAGTTCACTGTTTCACGTTCCAGTGGCAAACCTGTTTACCTCAATAATTTAACATCACAGAAAATAATAAAATAGTTCAATCCAATTGAGCATTTCTGAGCCAGTCTGATACTTGGCACACCTTCAGAGTATTCACTGACTTATGCTGTTTGTCTATGTGATGGGTCAGAGCAGACTTCTGCTGTAAGAATAGAACCCATCTGAAAATCAAAGATAAATCTTCCTTAGTCAAAGAGGTTAGGCAGTAGCACAAATTCCAGAGTCAGTGTGTGGTACATGAAGGATCTGTTTATCTCCAGAAAAGTACTTCAAAGCCAGAGCATGACTTTTAGAAGTATTGACATGCACCTCCACCCATCCCTTCAAAAACTCTTACTCAAAACCTAAACCTTCCACACTGGCTTGGATGAGAGACCTTGGCTGAAGGCCCAGCAGTTCTCGCAGTCTGCCTAAACGAGGCTTGGGTGGACCCTGAAATGAGATACACTCTCTCTCTTTTCATTATGAAGGCAATGGTTTAAAGATAAGCAGTGAAAGAGAAGGAAAATTAAGAGAATTGTATTCAGTTAGAAACTTCAAGAAAGGGTAAGGTTTGGGGAATTAAAAAATGAACTTATCTTTTTAGAGTAAAGAAGTAGTAAATTGAGAAAATTACTTGTGTCCTCTGCAAGGCGTTTAGCAGCTTCCACTCTCAGTAGCTTCAGTGGGAGAGGCAGTATTTTGTCAGCTGCTCCCCATGTCTTTAGCAAAACTATGTGCCATTTGAAACACTTATCTCATGCTAAATGGTCATATGCCAACTATTGTGATGATGTCTGATCTTGCTGCCCAAATGGAATTACACAATGACCAAGAATGGAAATAAGTAAGTGTTTAAAAGTAGCTGTGTTAATGACATGCTTTTGCAAGTCCCTGACTCCTTGAGCTATGGCACTGTTTTAGAAGTGTACCCAATGACACCCCCCCCCCTTTGACTGCAACCATGGCCATCAAACCAGCAGCTTCAGAAGCATCTTCAGCACTAGAGTGTGACCCAAGGGACACTTATCCTGTGTCTCCCAAGGAAGAAAGTGTGCTCCCAATGAAGCAGCACACACAAGGCCCTGGATCTGGTGCCTATCATGAGGTTACAGTCAGAGAGAAGCAAGAACAGGATTGTTCCATGGAGAAGAAGTCAACAGCCAAGAGTGACCCCAGCACAGACCATACCCTCACCAACAGGGCATGATCCCATAGGGTCTGTAGCAGGGACTGTCTGCAGCTCCCAACATAAGGGAGGAACCAGGGCCAGTGTTCACCCAGGGGCTCCAGTCAGGAGCAAAAGGAGATGGAGCTGAAGACAGATCTGGAGATAAGCTGCAACATATGACTGAGGGATCTGTTCAGGACTCAAGCTAGATACAGAATAGGTCCAAGGTCAGTTGTGGAGACAGGGCTGGAGATAGTCACATCTACAACATAGGACAGGACTGAGTGCCCATTTGTGACTTTACAGAAAGCCCCTGGGCAGAGGAAATTCGAGTGAGCATCCCAAGTGAGGCCAGCTGAGGCCACCAAGGCCTATCAGCACCCTTGAGGCACTGACAGTTACCTCATATGGCCCTGATTCCAGGAGGATGCCTTTCACTGTGTTACAGAAAGATACCGTCTCAGAGAGCAGGAGCAAGCCAGAAGGAGAGCAGCTTAAGTAGGAAGCAGAAGCCATCAACCCTGCTCTCCTCATTGATGGGGACTAAGCACAGGGAGGCCAGATCTTGTTTGTAAGGAATCACTAAAGCTTGTCCTGAGACCAGCTGATACCAGTAAGGCCTCACAATCCCTGTTGTCGACAGCTCATTCGCATAATTCATGGCTGCCTCCAATTATCTGTGGGAGCTTTGCAGGCTGGACTCTCTGCTTGTGAAGGAGGTTCCACATGGGCAGGCACTTAATGAACAGATTGGATTATAAACACTAGCTAATCTTTCCCACATGTACACCTGAAGAATATCACAAGTGACAGCTGTTTAAATTTCCAAGGAAATTAATGATTCCTAAAGAGGCAAAGCTTATCAAGGCTTTGACTGGGCCTGATAACAGACAACCTCCAAAGGGCAAATTGTTTATAATAGTCTATAAGTGCCTCATTCTATGGGTTCATTTTGGAAACTTTTATTGACATGGTCCCTTTTATTAATGTTTGTGCTGGCAAAGGCTAGAGCAGCTTGGTTCAATCTACTGATGATATTAGGCTACTAAGGCCTCTAATGAGCACCTCATATCTTCAGGTCACAGTCAGTTTAAAGTGATTGGTAGTGGGACCAGGATACCTTGGGCTCGGGTGAACCCTAGGAGATGGCTGCCTTCTGCCTGCCCCATGCAGTGCTCACACCCTTGCAGGACTCATCTGCGAGACTGTTGAAACATTAACTCATGTGTCGTGAGTCATTTGCTGTATTCACTGCCTTCAGATTTGGGGATTTGAGGAGGTTGTGGGAAGAGGGCGATACAGGTTTATTGTGAGACTATAACATTTCCTAACAGAATACACATGGAAGAAGAAAACTCTTTCCTCTGTCCCCTTTTGCAGAAAGCCTGAACCTTTACATTAGCATACAAAACCTTCATCAGTCACCCTGGCATTCCTCCTTCCCCATGAAACACGTTGCAGGACATGTTCTCATTTCTAAGGGGACTTTTCAGAGCCTGATTCTATTCTAAAGAAGGCATCATGAAAAAAGAGCATCTACGTTGACCTGTGAAAGGTGCAACATGGAAAGATCTTTATTAAACTGAGGCGTGAAGAAAAGAGAATTAGCTACAGCAAGTCATTTTCCTGAAGCTACAAGTAATGTAATTCCCATGTAGAACTTGGTTGCTACAGGATTATTTTAAAGTTCAAACTTCTCTTCCTGGTCAGTGAGTGTTTCACAAATAAGCATGGAATTAATTTAAATTCAAGACTACAGACAAAACAAATGGGCCACAAATGGTTTATAAATGTTTTCTTGCTTAAGAATAGCTCTGTGATCCATCACTGAGTTCACTGCTGAAGTGTCTGGCCACAGCAAGAGACCTGTTCCTCCTGCCGCACTGGTGTAAACCAGAATTGATTCATTTGAAACAAATGGATGAAGGTGGTGGTTAAAGTCAGACTAAAGCAAATCAAACTAGGAGGAGTCTGACTTTTGTTTTATCTAAACCCATGGTAATATTACTGTCTGACCCACCGCACTCAATTAAGCCGATTTTGTATATATGTCATATATTCTGCAAAACAGTTCTTTCCCAGTTTATATTCATATAATTACACTGACTTTGCTTGGTGAAGATCTGATCCAGTATTTGCAAGTTTTAATTCCTCTGTCATTCAGCATCAAAACTAGATGAAGGCTTCACTTAAAGAATGTTGGAACTTCTCATGACTGGCTAATTAATTTCTGCATAGGTTATTTCTTGTGCTTTCTCTGACTAGCATAGCATTTGAAGAAATGGTAATAAATAAGAAAGAGAAGTAAACCACTGATCTTAAGATCAGATTAATAAATAATGGATATTTTAAAATACAATGTTCAGGCAAAAGATGATCTATATACTCACAGTGCACATGAAAATACGCACAGACACATCATTTCCTCAGTTTTAGTTTAGGACCTACCATGATTGGGACACTCCTTCAGATGATGAATATCTGCCACAGAGAATGACCTATTACAACCATAACAATGTGATACTATATTAGGAAAATAACTCAATTTGTAGGACATTTGGAATCTTTGTTAGTTAGGATTTTGGCCTGAGGTGAAGAAACCAAAACAGCCAGCTTAAGTACGAGATATTGCTAACAGGTAGCAAGACTGCTTTGGTTAAATTGACTGTTTACTAACTTGCTGCTAGATTTCTAACAAAATAAAACTCCTGAACAACATAGGCAAAGATAGAGCTGTACATGGGCCCCTCAGTGGCTAATACAGCACTTTTTAATCAACTTCTAAAACCTCTGTCCTTAAGTAACAAATGTAAAGAACACAGACAAAATGAATGTATGTGTGATGCCAGTTTGTTTAAGGCAGGCAAGGGAAATGCTGAAGCCATGTAGAACAAATAAGACTTTCCTGAGCTGCACCTTGGTTTTTCTTCCCATGATTCTTATATCTAATATTCCATGTTTGTCTTGAATGAAGACTCTACCCCCTCCCTGGCCCAGGGAAGCTGCACCCCCAGAAATTGGAGAGAACAGACTGACCCACCTGTATGACAGTTATGCTGTCATGGCAGGCAGGAGAGGAAGAATTGAGGAAAGGGAGAATGACTTCCTTTTCACAATGGCTTTGCAGCTTTGCTGTTGTTATCAGTGTTACACCAATCCTATCTTAATGCGACTACTTTTATAATACACCTACACACTACTTGAGGAATTTCCATTTGAGAACCACTGTTCAAATGCCTATGCCTGATTCTTAAGGTCAGAAATCTCTATCTGGTGAAAAAGTTTCTGTGGCAGACAGTCCAACAAAAACAGCAGTGACTGCTTCTCGTGGATCATATTGAGGGCATAGGCAATAGGATCTTGGAGGGGGGAAAGAATCAACAAAACCCTTTTCTTACAGGACTAAAATTTTGCTCAAATGGGCTAAGAGAGAATTTACATGACTATGTGCAACAGTGCCATCTGATGGACTTACTCAAAAGGGTAAACAAGGTGATGAAGTAATCTGCAGGCCTGGCAAACTAACCTCAGTCCTGAGCAAAATGAAGTGACCAGTACTGGATTTGATAAGAAGGTACTCTCCAAGGAACTCGTATTTGCATAGTCTTTTCCCATGAACCTATCTCAAACTACTTTTAAAAATAAGGTTATGAGGCTTTGGGGCTTTTTGATAAAAGAAATTAGGTTAAAATAATTTCCATGATGGGATATTTGATTCAGTACTGTGGAAAACATTTTGATTGAGGCACTACAGCTATGAAACATACAGGTCTAGTTCAATGCACTAATTACTGGGTAATAGAATTGAAGTGAAATTTCAAAGCTGTAAGCAATGCTGGGGAGATGAAGGTTCAGATGTCTCAGTAAAAGATTATGTTTAACAGGGACAGACTGCACAGCTGCCTAGAATAACAGAAAAAGAAATATTATATAATTGACCAGCATTTATATGTTCATATCTCTTTGACAATGTAAACAGCTGTGGGCTTCATCTTTGCAGAGTATATTGTCCTGAAATAGTTCATAGAAATTTTAGGACAAAGTTAACATGGGGGGGTTGGGGTTTTTTTGTGTTTTGTTGTTGTTGTTTGTTTGTGGTTTTTGTTTGGTTTTGTTTTTGTTTTTTTAGTCAAATTCATTCTTCTCCAAGACCCCAGTCAAGTGACGTTTTATTTGGAGAATAAGGCATGTTTATTACACATTAAAATACATGCAGGAATGAGGCTTCTGAGTTTCAGACATGAGTTCTAAGTGCCTGCTGTGACTACTAGACTGCTTTCTCTTAAGATTTTCTTCCTAGAATATATGAAGNATATATATACATATATATAAATATTGGAAAGAAAGGACTTTTGAAATAGACCTGGACTATTTTGGTAAGTAGGGTTCAAATTGGTGTTATACTGTTCAGCATGGGTAAATGAAAACCTTGGGGAAAACATACTACATCTTTTTAGAACTCACTTTACCTTCAACAAGAGCACTACTAAGAATGTTTGGAGATTATGATAGAAAGCTGGTTANTTTTTATTATTATCTTATTTATTTTGAAAAGATTGCTCTTCTTAGATCAATTCTAAATATAAAAGTGAGTTTTTAATTGAGTTGCCTCTTTGTTACTGTATTACAGTATAGGTAAAACAAACTAATTTCCTCAGGTCTGAATTCCTATGAACATGCAGAAGTGCACAGCAAAATTTATTTCATTTGCTCCAGTGAAATAGCAAGAGCCATCCCTGGCCACTAAAATCAGTTCATGGCCCTGTAATATAAACAGTTTTTATCAATGAGCCCAGAGCAAACCTTAAATCATTATTTGTATAATCTCTAAATAATACAAATAGTGGTAATATATATAAATACTGAATATATATATATATATACATATATATAAATATTGGAAAGAAAGGACTTTTGAAATAGACCTGGACTATTTTGGTAAGTAGGGTTCAAATTGGTGTTATACTGTTCAGCATGGGTAAATGAAAACCTTGGGGAAAACATACTACATCTTTTTAGAACTCACTTTACCTTCAACAAGAGCACTACTAAGAATGTTTGGAGATTATGATAGAAAGCTGGTTAGCTAGCTTCTTTTGTGTTTGTTTTCAACTTCCTTTCTAACACTTGCACTTTTACAGACAGTAAAAATCATGATCTTTTAATTCCACAAAATTTAAAAAAAAAGCCTGTGTTGAACCAGGAAGGGATTGTTTAATTTATAGCCATTTGAAGTGAGAGGAGGAAATGGAGACTGCTGGCAGGGGCAGGGGGAGTGGGATTGGTGAGATGTAGGCATCTCACATATATCATTGCTGCTTTTGGAAAACTGAAATTAAATATGCAAACACTGTGGCTAAGACACCTTTCAGGATCTACCCGCATCAGTCCTTGATACTACCAGAAGGACAGTCAGTTCTATGCCAAAAGCTTTTAATAACCTATATCATAGGAAAGCTCACTTCATACTGGTACCTGGAGGTAGTACTGATAAAATATTTAGATTCTATAATTTACACTTTGGCCCTTACTAAATCTAGGAGCTATTATTCAGTAAAGGCATAACTGAAAAACATAGGTAACCAGGGGTTTTTTTTGTATGCTGTATTATGTGTGCAACGTAGCTGTGCGACTCAGAAGGACCAAATCCAAAGACTCTCAGCTGACATAGTAGAGATTGTGTTTAAGAAATACCAATCCTTCCTGTGAGCAGAACCACATTGCTATAGCAGGACACAGAGGTATAACACATGGTGCTATGCTTTTAGCCTCATGATCTGAGGAAAGGTAGGAAACAAATATGCAGCCCCATATCTATACTTTTATCTGCTTTTATTATTGATCTTTAAGTCCTATGGGAGCTACTCATTCTACAATGAGTGATTGATATTTAAATTTATGTTTACTATTTAATCTTCTGGCTGCTGTCTTCTTTGTCAGTAAGTCTAGACCTGTTTATAGGCTACAAGGCAAGATGGAAATGTGAACTGCAGCCAGTAACATTATCAGAGTTGCTCTAAACCTGCTAAATCAATAAAACCAGAGGCAAGGGTTCATAAATCTCTCTGTGTGTATATAGCTGCCATGATCCAGCTCCTTCTGTGAACCTGCATGTGGCTTCCAAATAGAGTTCCTGGCAGTTCATCTTTCTGGTCTAGAGGTACATCCGTGATAAAGCAGATTTAATGGGGAAGACCTCACAGTGGAATAACATAAGCTGCATGTTTTCTTTCTTCCTTCTCACCAAAAAGCTAATATTCAGTTTCTCTCCTGTCCAAGTCAGATTAGCTTCCCATAACAGCATTCACCCATGACAGCCTCCAGTATTTTCCTTTATGACAAATTGAGCTCCATGAACTAGAATACTTATTTTTGGAGCTGGCTGCAATGGATGCTGGAAGAGCCTTGAGCATTTGCATTTGGAAAGGGGCAAAGCTGTGTATTTATATGCTAGCTTTCTGCCTGCATTCTGAGTGTATATGTATATGTAATCTAATGCCAAGCTAGAAAGTTCATATATGAATTGCAAAACTAATGTAATCTGCAGCGCATGTGGAAAGGAATAGTTTCATTTATGGAGCACAACACACAGTGATATCTGTAATCATTTGGTTTTGTTAGCCAAGAGAAAGTCTTGTTATTTTTTATTTGTGAAGAATCAATATTTTAGCAGTTTCTCAGTATAAGTATTATATTATGTACTTTATTAATACTGGGGGGTTGAATCTATTGAGCTAGATTTAAAGAGAAGGCATTAGCTTATTCCTTTTTTTATGTTTTGTCCTTTTTTTTTTAGCTTTTCTAGTCATAAATGCAATGTTTTGCTGCCTACTTAGCATAAGTTCTAAAGTTTCATGAGAGTTTTCAAAACATGAAGAATTCTTATGAAATAGAGGAAGGAGTGAAATAAAAACTTAACAAGGTTTCAAATGCATCAGAAGCAAGAAGCGTAACAAAGAGTCTGTAGAGTCAACAGATTCAGCTGTAAAAGAAGCTTTCCAGAAAGTTTTGTCCTTTAAAGAAAAACTTTTAAAGAAAAAAATGAAATCTTTACTTAGTAAGGGAGGTTTCTACCACAGCTTTTCTTTATAGAGATCTGAGTCTGATGGGCTGTTTCAAATTGCGGTGTCAGAAGAGATTTTTGAATAAAATTTATCAAATGAGAAGTAGAAATCAGAAGGACCAGATGGTGTTCACACAGGTTTTCTGAAGGATCACACGTGCCAATGTGAAAATGTTATGTGTAATCTGTCACTTAAAATCAGTCTCATTCCTAGAGAAACAGAAAGCAACAAATGTAATACCATCTTTAAGCCATCGGCAAAGATTTGCGGAAGTATAGATCAGTAAGTCTCAGTTTTACAGAGGAAACGATGGAAACTATAATAAAATTTATACTTAGTAGCCACATGGAAAGACTTGATTTAGTAAGGAAGACTCAAAACTGCTTTTCTTGGTGAAAGTCAAGCTCAAATATTAAATGTTTCTTTAAAATAGCGAGCATGCAAAGAGCTTTCCAGCACGCACAGAGAATAGAGGGGAAAACGAGAACTTCATTAAGCCACTGTATGAGTCCGTGCTGAGTGCTGCATGTGGGTCTAACCCTTGAATAACAGAAAAACATACATAGAGAGAAACCATGTTAGNGCATGTGGGTCTAACCCTTGAATATCAGAGCGTATAATAGTCTCAAAAAACATACACAGAGAGAAACCATGTTAACACAGGAAAACTATGAAGAAAGGACAGCTATCTTCTGAGAATGCAACATCACTGAGAGTCAAGCATATTCATTTTATTGGAATAAGCAATTTCAGATTACTGATGACAGGAAAGGAGAAGTCTTATAAAAATGTCATGGAACACACATGCAAACTTTAGAGACAAATAAATTGCCATCTGTTTCAGTCTTTTGTTGTGTTTGCACTTAAAACAGAGAAATCAGAGAAAAAAACGTCCCCTGGTTCTCTTGAGCTGTGAACAGGGGATGATTTTCTCTAGTATAGCAAAAGGGCTACTGTTAGGTGGAGCTTAAAGGTAGTTACTGAATACCTTTTGTGGAAAGAAAGGGCAACAATACTTTTCCAAATGGAGAGGAAACTAAAGTCTGAAGTAAGGCTCTGAAGTTTGGAAGAGTTAAAACTCCAGTGAGAGTGGCTGGTTTAACCAGGACTTTATTTCTACACCACTTTTAGCACTAGTTTCTCATATTTCCCTCCCCATCCTTCAGGATTATCTTCTGCAAAATCTGGTTCTTGCAGGCACAAGGAACCGCATGTGAGGGTTCAGCACATTTGGGGTAGATACTAAGCCAGGGAACAAGGAATGGGAGTGGGTGGATCCTTGTTAGCACAAAGGAATTGATCCCATGTGTGAAAGGAAAATACTCATCTGCAGTGTAGGCAATATCTGGGCAAGCCTAAAATTCCTAGGCCTGTTTCCCCAGTATTGAAAGACCATGACACTCACAGACATATTTTCTAAAATGCTAAAATCCTGTGATCAATTTTCATGGAGTTTAAAAGCATCCATAGCTGCCAGCGGAATGGAATAAAAGCACCCACATTACTAAAAGGAATCAGATTTGCAGCAATACCAGGTATGATTGCTCTTTCTTCCCTTTTATCTTTATTTAGATTTATGTACATGGGTAAGAATCTATCTCTGTTGCCTAGGGGATTTGGGTTTTTTAATGGTTTTATAACAAATATTTACAAGTAATATTACAATGAGCAATTTTAGAACTGTAGCCTGTCCTCCTCTTACAGTGTTTTGTGTGACTTCTTTTGAAAATAGATCTTTTAATCTATCCCAAGGGTTGTAACAATTACTTTTTAAAACAAACCTGCTTCTGGCCAACGTCTTAAAGCCATAGATATGTCTATGTCTAAGAAGAACATCGTACATGTGTAAGCACACAAGCACTCATAACACCATAGGCCACATTACAACAAGAAATTATTTCTCCTTTCACTATTCTTATGCACAGAAAACACTTCTTTTTATATGCCTAACATTCCCCCTGACATCTACAGCAATGACATGCACAAGAGGTGGGTGTCCCGGTAATATTTCTAAACGTTCCACTTCACGGGAGGAGTCATTGCTGAGTGTTTTCTTAGCAAAAGGCAAAGCAAGTAGACTCTCAGCTTGATTAAAACCCTCTGACTTTCGGAATCTTCTGCTAAATTATATTTGCCATACAGGAAGGGTGTAGGAGGGAGGAAAAGAATTGAAAAACTCCAGTCTTTTGTCAATTATCAAGTGTTTTAAATTTAGAGATTTTCCCATCAACTAGAAACTAAATCCATTTGTTTTTTGCCAGAGAAAATGGGTGAAGATGCCATTTCTAAAGTGTGTAAAGACTTTGTGGTTCATTTCACAATAATATTTGTTGAACTTTTGTGGCACGCTTTCAGAGGAAGCAAGACAGGGCTGTGTTAGTCATGATTTGCTAAATAGTACAGACTAATCCTTCCTAGTTTTTGTTTATTCATGCCTTGCTGTGGGATTTACAGTGTTAGCTCATGGAAAGAAAAAGAAAATCCCAGCAGATAGTGGAATGCAGCCTTCCAGTCTGCTGCTTGGAGGCAGGTTTGGATATTTCTGTCAGGAGGACTTGCTTCAATTCTGACAGAAACCCAGATGCACAGGGAATGAGTAAAAGGAGCAGAAATAGTTGGTCTGCTTCTCAGGTAACAGCATATGAGACTGGGGAGACCAAGCTCCGTGTGCAAGATGACCTGGAAATCAGAATTACAGCTCAGCAGGCCAAGCTGCACCCTTCTCCTTAGAGGTGTTGGGATCCCTGCCACTGCCACTTACAAACAACACTGCCATAGATCATCTTGCTTTGGGTTCTTCAGGACACCTCCAAGCAATGTCACAGTGAGGAGGAAAGTGCAAGCTGTGCTAGAAGTGTCCCCATGAGCTCTACCTCCCACCTCATGAGGTTGTTTCAAAGGTTGCTTTCACTCTTATGTCTCCAGGCCAAGCTGAGTGATAAGGGATCTCCTCTTATTTTTTCTCACCTGCTCTGAAAGAGAATCTGTTTGTTGTGAGAGGCCCTTTTGTTAGAGGAGGGTGTCTCCTTTTTGTTCTGTCTCCTCTTGACTCTCACTGGCCATAACCTTGGCCTTACTTGGAAGAAGGAGCTGAGTCACTGCCATGGGTGGTGGAGCCCTGTCCCACTGGTGGAGAGCAGGTGTGGAGGGGTGGCAAACAAGGGAGCAAGTGTGTTGAAATCTTTCCTGTGCTTTTCCGGTTCAGGTGATCCTGCCAGTGACAGATCTAGTCTGAACTTCAGCTACCACTGAGGAGGGCTAAGGCAATGGGAGTGGAAAACCAAAGCCTGTGGTTCATAATGAAGTCCTTATGTGCTGAAAACTCATATTTGATATGCCATCAATGGAGATGTTGACAGCCACAATCTGTGCTTTGCAGGAAAAGATTTTGAAGAGAAAATACGCTGCCTTTGCAAATGTTGGCATGGCGCCAGCCTGGGCCTGCAAAGCATTAGGTCTGTTCAGTGATGGCTCCCATTGGAGAATCAAGGGTTGAATAATTTTTTTTTATTTTATTATTTTTTTTTCTTTGGTGCTCAGTTGCTGAGTATGTAGAACAAGAACCACAGCATCCAAGAAGGTTATATTTTTGTTCCTCACCTGTCATGGACTTGGTGTGTGAAGTTATGCAAGCCCACTCTGTTCTGGGCAGCTTGGTTTCTTCTTCTCAAGTCTTTGCAATTTTGGTAAACCAAATATCAAATATTAACGAAAGTCACTTGATGCCATTGGTCAGTCAATTCTCAAGAAAAGTCACAGGTTTAGCAAATCTCTCCTTTCCAGTGAAAATGCATTTTCCTACACAAATTACTGTGAAAATGATGTGGTGAGACTCTGAAAACAGGACGAATGCATATTCGGTGGCTGATACATGAAAGAGAAAAGACTCCAGCTGCTTCTTCCTGTGCTGCTTTGAAACAACTGGGATGACAGGACTGAAAAGTATGTATAATTCATTAGTTTAGAGCTGACTATACCTTGATTTTCTGATCCATTAATTTGGAGGCAAGTATAAGAATACTTGTGTTACTTAATTGTAACACAGCATTTTAACATCCATTTTGAATTGTAGTAGGAACTTCTTTTGGCTTTACTGCTCTAGCACATTGTCTATCCAGTTCACACATCTTTTATCAGTAGTCAGTGCTAAGGTTATCTCTCTTTGTTATTTCCCTTCACTTATTCTTGTAATATTGGACTCAGATTTGTAGGACCCAGCTTGTGATCACAGGTTAGACAATCTAACTCTAGTTGGCATGATGTTAAGTAGCAGTTCTGCCATCCCAAACTGAAATCCAACAATTTTCACCCAGAATTACACTGAGATCCCAAACCCAAATCCCTGAGACCCCAAAACCACATTGAGCATTCATACTGTATACAGTGGTCCATCATATCCATATCATTTTATCCCTCTTGTTCACCATTGTACAACAGGTTGACAATCACCCACACTTCCCACACTGTGCTAAGTGATAGAGGAGACGCTTGCATCAAGCTACTGTAGATTTTACTGATACAGGAATTCTCCTCAGTATTTCTGTAGTGGGGTGGCCATGACCTATACATCCAGCTAACACATCCAAAGGTAGCTTGGCTGTATCAGCATGGACATATATTTATAGCTACTCCTGTGTCCCTTGGGAGAGCAACTGTACCAGTTTGCGCCTGTAGGTCTGCAGCCCTGGCTATATTTAGGTGTATATTCCAAATGCAGTTTTGCCTTTTCAAATTTCTCAAAATAATGTACTGGTGTAATATTTAGAAATGGAGACCCCAATCAATAACTTCCCATCTATGGTGGCACTCTGTCAGTGATTCCTCAGATCCCTCTCTTTTGTCTAGCCAATAAGTCACAAGCTGTTTTCAAATTAAATAAGAACCAGTATGAAATACCAAATTTTGTAAATAGGAATGAGGGCAGGAAGGAATTGTACTTTAACTAGATCTCATTTTAGATTTTTTGAACAACTGTGACAGTTTTTGCAATAAATTGAATTTTATATTTGGCACTACCTTGATTTAATGTAGGTTTTTTTATTCTATATAGTAATCCGAGCATCAGTTTTAGTTCAGGATATCAGGAAAAAGCAATAGAAAACATTTATTTTCAGCTCATTTTTCAATGCTGTTGCATTTGAGTCACAAGAACAGATTTTTCTATTAGCCACATTATATTCTTAGAACATAATGAATTAAATGCAGAGTAAGAACTAGGTACAGAACTCTCTAAGTTATATCGTAAAGTGTATGTAGTAAGAAACACCCTCACTTCTCAGTGCTGCCACTTCATATTTTATTGTTCAAAACATTGTCTTCCAAAACTGCAATCCTGTCTATTAAGACCATGATGCTGAAGTCTGCTGTTATTTTTACTGTGAAGCTACTGATGGCCTGACAGGCAAAGCATACAGCTCAGTTCTAGCTTGGTGCCATTTATTTCAGCAGTTTTCCTCCCAATTTTCTCCTGTGTACAAAGCAAATTAGAGGCACTTATACAATAATATTGTATTTCACGCTGCAAGCAGCAGTTCTGGAGAATTCAGCATTAACATTGTCATGCTTCATTCAAGGTGGTAGAAAAATGTGCATTAAAACATTTGGGTAAGTGTTCCCCATGTTTTGAGTAATTTCTTACAACAAAACAAAACCCAGAATGTTTTTGGGTAGCTGAAACTTGTACAGACCCACATGCAGTTTTGGAAACGTCTAGTTCAGATGATAGCATGGCCTGCAGAGCTTACAAAACTGCATTCATTTCTACTCCTCTCTATTTAAAATTGAGTTGTTTTTAGCCATGCGTTTCCAAAATTATCTCACATTAATACCTTGCACTGTTGCTACCAATTTATGTTCTTATGAGGAGTAAGCAGCGGATTTAGTTGTATAAGGACTATCTTATACTCCTGCAGATACTATGCAAATTTTCACAGGAGGGTCAGGTTGGGAGGGACCACAGCAGGTCATCTGACCCAACTTCCCTGCCCAAGCAGAGTCATCCTAGAGCACATGGCACAGAATTGCATCCAGACAGTTCTTTAATATCTCCAGTGAGGGAGACAACACAACCTCTCTGTTCCAGTGCTCAGTCACTGCACAGTAAAGAAGTTCTTCTTTGTATTCAGTGAAACTTCCTGTGCATCAGTTTCTGCTTGTTGCCTCTTTATTGCTTGGTACCACCAAGAAGAGCCTGGCTCCATCCTCTTGACGCCCTCCCTTTAGATCCTTGTAGACATTGATGAGGTCCCCTCTCAGTCATCTCTTCTTAAGACTGAACAGGCCCAGCTCCCTCAGCCTTTCTTCATAAAAGAGGTGCTCCAGTCCCCTGATCAACTTTGTTGCCCTCTGCTGGACCCACCCCAAGAGCTCCACATCTCTCTTCTCCGGAGGAGCCCAGAACTGAACACAGCACTCCAGATGTGGCCTCACTAGGGCTGAGTAGAGGAGCAGGATCACCTCCCTCAACCTGTTGGCCATGCTCTTCCTATGCATGGAATATCATTGGCTTTTTGGGCACAAGGACGCACTGCTGGTTCATGGAAAGCTTGTGATCCACCAGGACCTTGAGGTCTTTCTCTGCAGAGCTGCTTTTCAGCAGGTCAGCCCCCAGCCTGTGCTGGTGCCCAAGGTTATTCCTCCCCAGGTGCAGGACTCTGCATTTGCCTTTGTTGAATTTCAGACAGTTCTTCTTTGCCCATCTTTCCAACCTGTCTAGGTCCTTTAAATTTTTATTATGATCTACCTTCTCCATAGTGCAAATGTGTCTCTAAAAAAGTGAAATAATTTCCACATTAAAACAGTATTCAAAATCGTATCTCACTTTTTGTGGGAATATTATGAGATAGCAATGCTACCTACCTTCAATTCAGCTGATGAGGTTCCTCCTACCTTCCTACTGCCCTATATCCTCCTGGGAATATATGTTCATGCACATTTGCAAATCTAGACCTGAATCGAGAAGTATGAATACAAGAGGGAAAGTTATTATTTTTCTAATTAGATCAGATTATTAGATTCATGTTTACAATTGAGACAGTAAGTTGTTGCACAAAGTTTTCATTTTGGAAAACAGGCAAATATTTGCCAAGTTGGAAAGAGAGACAGAAAGGGACAACACAAATACAAAATACATCTTTATTATCTTTTCCTTGAATTGTTCCTACCATCTATGTTTCTGGTGACGTCTCTCTTTGCTCAGTTAATGCATGTCATTGCAGTCCCATCACCTTATGCTGAGTAATGGAAAAAAAACCCAACATATACTCAGCTCAGCAGCACCCCAGTTACAGGAGAAAAGCTTTAATTTCAGCACTTTCAACTTGGAGTACTATTTGGAAACATTTAGCTCATAAAAAGCCTTACAGTTCATGCTTTGACCTTATCATGACCTGAACATTTTGTTAGCAAAGTACCCTGTTAATGTTTTGACCAAAAGAACTAATGTACTTGGGTTTGGTTGTGCTGCCAAAGTGGTGCTTGCTCCTAAAAAGGGAAAGTTTTAATTCTATTTTCAAAAGCAATGTCTTACTCCTAACTATATATGGAAGTGTCATCAATCAGCCCTGAAAACAGAGTGTGCACTGCAGTGCATTTTAATAGCTTGTGTTCCTGCCTTTGGTGTAACAAATCTCACCATACTGGAGCTCATAGCGGAAGTCTTTTGCTATTTTTTTTTGCTCTTTCTTTTGCTGTTTTCCCTCTACTAGCTTGAGTAGATGTGAATATAACTTTTGTTTTAATCACCAACAATGAAGCATAAAGGAGCGAACTAATCAAATGAGCAGATAATAAAATGCACTGCCACTCCCAGACATATTTACAACAGAATTCCTTGACTAAGGTGTTTTTGCTGCTGTTTTTTTTTTAGTTAAGATGTAAACCACCTAAAAGCCTTCACGTTCCACAAGTACAACCTTTTTTAATATAATAAACAAAAATTTAGCTAAAAAATGGATTCTAAACATTTTAATCAGTGACCTATTAATATGTACCAAAGGGCTCCAGCAACAAAAAAACACCTTCTAACTTAAAGGGATATGTTATTTAAGCATTAGACCTGCCAGGAATGCCAAAGGGTAGTTGTTTCTTAAGTAGGCAGTGAGCTCAGACTCTTTGGTCTTCATCTTTATAAACCAAATCCCAAGAAATCCCTGACAGATAAATTCAGCATCAATGAAAGTAGCAATCACAACAGTAATGAAAGGCAATAATTAAGAAGGGTTGTATTAGACAAATCAGAACCAAACCCTAAAAAACACAGTTCATTGGGAAGTACTGCCTGTGCAGTTACCATTTACAAGCCACTTAACTGTATTTCATCTGTATCTTTTAAGTTTTTGCTAAGTGTTCATCAAAACTGAAAAGCAATATATAGTGTGCATATTTTTAAACAGTCATATTAACACCCTTTTTTTTTTTCTTTTATATCATCAAAAAGATCATCAAAAATTTTGGTTCGATTTTGGAGTTCTTTTTCCTTGTCAGCCATCTAACTTACTAATGTTTCCCTCATAGGAAAATAACTGAGCCCCTTCTCAGTACTTTCAGAATTGCGTTTTAGAAATTCAAAACAGTCAGAGTTGATTGGATTAATATGGAAAGGGGCTTCTGCAAGCCCCTGATAGAAGAGTTTGCATGGAATAAAATATCAGTTAAGTAGACAGGATGCAGGGAAAAAAAAGTGAAAGAGGATAATAAACAGGACTTTTTGTGGCTTCTTAAAATATTTCCAGCTAAATGTGCAACAGCAGAGACTCTGTCAAAATTAGTAGTCAACATGATGTAAGTGTGTAGGATAAAATCTGTTTTGTTAGCGAGGAAAAGAAGACTATTGTAACTTACTTAGCTACAGGATATTGTTTCTGACACTTCATCAGCATATTCTTGCTAATATCGAGGGTGAACATTATTTGTGCCAAAATTGTCATTCGGAGCTCTCACTTCCAGCAGACTTCAGCTTCTTAGTAATATGCAAACTCACACAGTTATTTATATTTTGGGGTTCAAACTCCATTTGAGGCCAGAGTAAAAGTGGCAGATAAACAGAAAAAGACAGAAACCCTCCACAGACCTCAAACTACTGAGCACATATTTCCAAATTTAGAGTATTTCAGGTGGGAAGTCTGATTAGAAAACAGAATTCACAGTTAGAGGGACTTACTTGGTCTCTACTCACGTTTGCAGCACCCTCTTCCTTGAAGAGATTATGCTATATATTTCAGAAAGCTCAGCTAATTGAAGTGTTTACATTAAATGCTGAATATCCTCAATTAGAGTAGGCAGATATAAACTTTATGAGAACAATTGGATATGTTTTAGATTTAAGCCAATAGCTCTGTTGACCAGGATTTGGGGAGAATCTCCTTCAGCAAATGTATTTTCATGAACAGTTTAGGTGATGGAAAACAGAAAGTCTTTATTAAATCTGCAGACAATAGGAAGGGTAGAGCTTCAGATATGCTGAAAAACTCAGAACGATCCTGAAAACTGAAACTGCATGAGAAAAAACAGGATGGTATTCAACAAAGTTCTACACTTAGCCAGAAGGAATCAGCTTCTTAGATGCACAATGGGGAACAACTGCTTGGATGGACAAGGGCAGAAAGATCTTGGGGTTACAAAGTACTGCTGGTTGAGTATAAATCAGCCACGTCATCCTACTCTGGATAGGCCAAACACTAAACTAGGGCTTATAAACACAAGAAAAGACATGCAGCAGCTTCTGTCCTACTCAGAAAATAACACCTGCTGTTCTGTTTTAGCCAGTTTTGGTGTTTCCTCTTCTTAGTCCACTCTAGCTCTATTTTCTAGGATGATTGTTACTCTAGACTTTGGAATACCTTCTTCAGAGGACCTGGAGCCAGCCACTGTTGGTGAGGACATGCAGAATGAGTGGGGCTTCTGCCGTTCCTCCATACTCTGCTGCTCTGCTGAACACAGTGCCCCACGTAGGGGACTGGACTGCTGGTTTTTCATAGTTTTGGGGGCTTTTATTCATTTTCATTTAAGGAGTTAGTCCTGAACACCAGATCAGACACTAGTTCTGAAATGTTTTTGTTCCTAATTTCTCCAAAACTCTAGGCTCACCTCCAAGTCCTTCAGATGGGAAAATGCCGTATCACATTTGTATTGTCTTTACCTTGGTAGTTCGGCCACACTGCCAGGCCAAACATCCGCAGGATGGAAGAGAAGACAGAGGAAGGGATAAAAGGTCAGGTCTCCAAGTATTGCACGTAACTCACTGAGAGGAATGAAGAACTTTTATTTTCATAATTTTACTTACGTTCTGGCCAGTCAGTAAACGTCCTTATTCTGAAAAATATGTTGAACAGCTATTGAATTCTCACATTTTCTTCTGCTAGCTTTTAGAACCCTTCCTTAGATTTTGCTTTTTCTAATTTGTTTCTGATTGGAACAATTATTTGATCTGACAATTTTTCTTTATCCTGTAAACCGTATGCCCTTCAGAAAGCAGGAACTGGCTGATCACAAATGAATTATCATAGATTGCATGGGGAATGGCCTTGTGAGGAAAAGCAGCCACTGCTGAAGTCCCGTATTCCCTTTTGCCTACAAAAGACTTAAACCTTTGACATTTCTATCGCAAGCTAGTAACTATACTGGTTTTGGTTCAACCCTCCAGACAACACACCACCTCCCTCAAGTGGTCAGCATAGTTAAGATTGTTTTTTCTGCATCAAGGGCTGTTTTCTGGCACTGCCCAAAGAATGTGTTGAAGAACACACGTTCTATAAACATTATTAATATATCAAGTTTAAACCGTTCTGCAAAAAAAAGTATTTTGAATGGTAGAAAGAGATAAGAATCCCACAGAAACAAATACTTAGCTGGCATCACTTGGGCACTGTAGGCTTTTGATTAGAAGAAAACCAAAATAGCTGGTTTTTTGTGGATGGTCTCTAATAGCTTTCTGCCTGCGGTTACAGGCATTCAGTTACGGTCACTGCCACGGCGGGGATTGTATAAGCGCATAAGCTAATCAAAACAGTGGCAAATTTGGAAAAGCAGCACTGTTAATTCTGATGGCTTGCTCAAATCCTCGCTGGAATAATTATAGTTTTCTTCTTTTGTTCAAAATGCTCCCCATTTAGAAACAGTTCTTTTGTAATTTGCTGCCTAATATGTGCTTGCAGTACAAACTGGAACAATGCTGAGGAAGAGCTCACGGGAACTCAAACCAGAATTGCATAAATTAAAAACAGCAATAATGATGGTAAGAATAAAAAAAGGGAGTAAACAGAAAGCTTCATACTTCAGGAAGCAACCCAGTCATCACTGCCAGGGTTCAGAATAAAATTCTCTCATGGGACAGCTATAGAAGTACCTTACAGAGAAACATACACTCAACACATGAAGCAATGTCTTTGTATGTACACTGACAATATCCAGCATGGCAATGGGTAAAAAAATTCCTGGTCATGCAGCCAAATCATGCTCATCTACACATCACTGGACACCTGTGAAATTCTGCAGGTATTATCTGGGATGAAACCAAACATTCACACAGACCACTACTGCCCTGTCAGTGCCCAAACACTGTGACTACCTCATATGAGCAAAGACTGATAGAGAAGACCAAAGGAAAGCAGTTCAGGTAGAACTGGGCAAGCAATGAAAAACCGAGAACATCATAACAAATATTTTAATTTATAGTCTTACCAAAAAAATCTAAATAAATCTACCTTACAAAAAGCTACGCAACACAAAGGCTTAGAGATGAGGCAAAAAACTTCAGTGACCAAGTGACCAAGCAGTTAAATTAGTACAGGAAACACAATCCTCATTTCAAGGCCCAAGTCAGTCCACAGCAGGAGTCAAGAATAAAACTGTGAAGTATGACAAATATAGCCAAATATATTATAAGCATTGCTCTTGCTAGAGGCAATGTTCTGTTCTAGGAAGTAATTTCTGTGTTTCTTTTGCTGGGTAAAACTGCAATCAGGTAGATCCAACCACTTCTTTTAACAAAAGCCTGCTAATTAAAGCAATACTATCCAGCCTCCTTGTTGGCATTAATGAAGTGACAGAGGAAGGAAGCCTTAAGCATTCATTTTCCTCTCAGAGCATCTAATATCCCACAATACAGCTGGTAGAAAAATGTTAACACATTTCCTAACCAAGGAAAGAAAAAAAAAGAGGGAGAGAGAGAACACAAAGACTTGAAGTACAAAGTTGCTTTTAGCAGTCTGTCTGAAAGCTCTTGAAAGGAAAATGTCTTCCACATATTTGAAAGAAACATAAGTGGTATGAAAAAAGGTCCTTCCTGCCTTACTACAGCACCAGGGTGGTTTAGGTTGGCTGTTGCAGATCTCTGAAAAATATGGCCAAATCAGACTGTACACAGCTTGCAGGTGTTGTGACAGAAGCACAAGTAAAGACAACAGCCCTTAGCTCGCAGTACCGATGTGAAGAGGTACAGAGGAAGAAGATGACTTCAGATAAGTTGCAAGATCATTGCTAACTTTATACCTAGAGCTAGAATCCTCATCTAGTTGTCTGCTATCATCCCTTATTCTGTGGCTCCACCTTGAGCTGCTTTTCATTCACTCTGGTGTCTGAGAAGCCTTTAGAAAGAAAAGAGATTCTTTGGTACTAGATGCGAGCCAAACCAAACTGCTTCCTCTAAATATCCCTGAAGTTTAGAATTGCTTGAAATTTAAACTTATATCTAGATTCAAATTTGGCTGTTTGAAGTCATCTTTACACCTTTTTGTTTAAAAAAATAGCATTGTCTGATTCCCCCAACTTTTTTCACTTCAGCCATTTGAGTCATGGTCAGATTGGCTTACCAGACACCCTGGTAATCTAACATACACATCCCATTCCCCCGCCTTTTCACTTCATAATCTTCCAGAGATGAAATTCAAGATTGCCCACTAATTATAACAGGACAGCTTCTCAGACAGATGGCTTTCCAAGTAACCTTCTCATTCCACTCATATTCAGGGAATGAAAAAGTATGCCAGAGCATTATGTGATGACGGATGAGGGCCAACATTACAATTTATGTTTGTGACCTGGCACACGGATGGAAACAGAGAGTATGATTCAGTGGTTTTTGCAGCCTTAATCCCTACCAAAGAGGGGCTCTGCCAAGGTAAACGTGACATTTTAAATGAAACTGCTTTGCATACACTGCATGGAACCTGAGATCCCACTTTTGTTCTGCGGTTTCCTTCTAAAATGTAGCTACTGCCTGACAGGGCAGAGTTAGTGTGCAGTCTGGGCTCCCCTGTGCTAAGAGTGTTTGATCTGCTTCAGCAAATGGCAGGGATGAGCAGACTGAGCAAAAGGAGTGACACAGATGTTATCTGAACATGTATATTCCCAAGGCTAAGAGGAGGATTAAAAATAAAGGCTGGATCCCACTTTCCCTCCCCACCCAGGCAACTCCCAAGCAACAAAATCCAAATTAGGCTCCACATTTGTAATAACATCACATTTCCTGGTAAATCAATTATTATTCTACAGACCTAGGAAAGGCCATACATCTCAGCATTATGTCCACAACTAAACCAAGATTTTAGCACTGGGAGCAGTTTCCTCTCTCCCCTTGCCATTGCTTCCTTTGTGTTCTTTCTAAAAATAAAATATTGACCACTTTGAAAAAGGAGGAAGAGAAGGAATACAAGTCATTTTGTGCTCCTTATAGCACCAATCCAACCCAGCACAAAAAGCTGGCATCTGCTTAAGTATACTATTAGGCAACATCAATGAGGTTTATCCAAGAGCTTGAAGGTACTGAACCAAAGCCTGATATATCCAAGTGAGCCTCTCTGCACCAGTGTGGCAGGAACAACATCATTTTTCCTCAGGCAAAACCCCACCAAATACCTCACACATGGTGGGATGAGCTGTACCATAAAATACAGCTCATTTCCCCACTCCCTGTGCAATGACAAGATTCATCTAGACTAAGAGCAAGTTATTTCACCCAAACACCCCATAATCATCAAATGTCATCAAAGTCATCATAATCTCTGTCACTGGCCAGACCTGGAGTCAAAGGTACAACCTGTGAAGTAAGTAAATTATATGTCTTCGAATACTGCACAAGCCTGGGAATACAATAGCACAGAAACAACTCGAGACAAACAACTAACATGGATTTCCTCAGCATGCTCATCTCTGCCTGGAGAAAACAAAAAGCATTTAAGAATTTCTTAGTTCTCATCCATGCTCAGCCACTTTCCTTCACTCAGACATAGTATATATATATAAATAGGTGAAAATTTGAAGCCTCGGTAAAGTCAGACAATGCTTTGGACTCTGGGACTGAGAATCAGAAGTGCAAGATGCTATTCAGGAGCTTGCAGATAGCATTCCCTTGCCTAGATTTACCCACATGTGCACATTTTTGAGTACTGGCTTTTGAGCCTTCTCAGGAGTTCCTCTGCCTCATCTCCCAGGCCCTGTCAGAAAGGAAGGATTTCTACTTATCTTTGAGAATGTGATAGTCCTAGGGACCTATTGTTAAGGTTCAGATACTGTTAAGACTCAGGTAGAGTTTGTCTTTGCAACCAGTTTGTCATGCTCTACTATGACCACAATGAAAGATAGTCTGGTCTTCGCATGCATCCTCCATGTACACACACACACACATCCTCTCTCTTGTAATTGTCTCTGCTGGGCAGTGTGATTTATCCTGAGATAAAAACAGGAGGTGGTAATTGCAACAACTATCTGGATGCTCAGGTAATGAATGCATTCCAGAGAAGGGGGATCTGTGATGATTGTGATTGGCTTTGGTGCACATCGGCTTGCAAAAAAGTATAAAATGCTACTGGAGACTGGACCAACTCAGCAAACTGGTCTCCCAAGGTTTCCCAAGATTGCAGGCAGCTTCCAGGTGGGCTCACACATACATACCTATCCATTCCCAGGCAGAGACAGCTGTAGTCCATCCCAAAGACTGAGAACACTCACTTTTGGGTGGGTGAGTAAAGTAAAAGTGCAAAGTTCACATATGGAGGTTAAATCCTGAAGTAGCTCCATAGGTGTTTTGTTGCTTTGCAATAATGCATTCTGAAAGGCCAAAAGCTGTAAACCTGTACATTTCTGCATATATTATAACCCTTTAGACCTGCTTATATACTTCATTGGCAATATTTAAATACTGTATTAGCAATAAATCTAGTCATAATTAACCACATAATCAGTGTCATACTTTGAACGTTAGACTGAGAGTCTTCTCTCTACTGCTTTGCCACATCTATATCTGTATATACATATATATCTATATATAGGTCTTAAAATAGCTGAAGTAACAATTTCTCATTTATTTATTTAAATATAGCCAGGAAAAGGCTATTTCAATCATCTATTTTATTTAAGCCTAGTAATGAAAATGCTACCACTTGGGCTTTTCAACCTCAATGCTAACAAGAGAGAAGGGATGAGAAATTCCTGTTATTTCAGAAGAGAATGGGTGAGGAAATGACAAAACAGTTAATGAAGAAATAAAAAGCAGAAATGTTTTAAAAACATGATTTTCCATTCACTTTTCTTAAAAATATTTTGAAGGACAGTAAAGGGAATAATCCAATGGATTTTTCTAGTCAAACAAGTTTGAAATGGACCCTTCCTTATATCATAGAGATGCCAAGAAGGTTGAGTATCTGCCTTCACCATCCTAAATATTTTAGCTTAACCACTGTTACTCCACCACTTCTGTCCTCCTCTAGATTCCCCAGTAAATATCTCCCTGACCAACTGTATGCAAATACCACATAGCAGGGATAGCACAGATTTCTGATCCCTTCAGCCAGGTCAGTTTGGACTTGAACCACATTTCTAGGCAACTAGACACAGCATCCTCTCTCATGCATCTAATAAGCTTTTCCTAATGCTGTGGAATCTTCTACTAGTTAAATAATTTTTTCCAGAGCATACTTTAAACAGGATTGACCATAATTACATATACTTTGGAAAATGGAAAAAATGTATGAGGGGAAATGGATGTTTTCTGCTTTCCATCAACTGATTTTGAGGCTCTCCAAAGGGGTCTCAAACTTCGAAAACTTTCCTTTTACTTTTACTGATCACAACTTTTTGATATTAGAAGTCAAATTGCACCAGTTCACAAGTCAACAAGTCCAGCACATTTTCTTCTCTATACAACACCACCATATTGCATTGCAGGAGTTGCAATAGTGGTGCCTCAGAATTTTTAAGATTTTTAGCTTTTTGTAGATTTTAGTGTAGCTAGAGTTTTCCTTCGCTGTAGACCGTTACTTTCTCACAGTTTGTGTCCCATACCTGAAGCTTCGTTTTAACTTTAGTCTTTTAACCGTCTTTTCAAAGCAATAGATATTTAGCAAGAACATTCCCTTGGCTTCCATTGGGATGTGCACCTGGATCGGAAAAACAAGAGATATGGTAGACAAAACAAGATAGAAGGCTCAAGGCCCTGGGAGGGGCTCCACTGGGGCAGTTATGCCAGTGGAACCAGGGCAAAAGGGGTCTTAGGATTGGGTGTCCACATTAGATATGATAATTAGTAAAGGTATAAAAGTGTAAGAATTCTGCATGTAGGTGCATGCCTTTTGTACTCCATTGGTACAGGGTCAGAAGGTCAGAAGGCCTTCATTAAAAGAGCCGTTCTCTGTCTTATCTATACTAAATTTGCCTGGAGAGTTTCTTTGCTCCCGATGATCTTCAAGCAAAAATAGAACAAGGGGTAATGGGTCTAAACTAAAAGAAAGAAAATTTAGACTGGATATAAGGATGAGTTTTTTTACAATGAGGGTGGTGCTACACTGAAACAGGTGAGGTTGGAAACAGATGACCTTTAAAAGTCACTTCCAACCTAAATTACTCTGTGATCATATGATTCTATCTATCTTTAGAAAAGAAGTGCAGACAAAAATGAGATGAAAAGTAACTGGCAACCAGGAGAAGAAATAGTACAGAGTGATTAAAAAAAAAAAAAAGGCACAGGGACATAGAAACACATCTACGTGTCTCTAATTATCAGCAGATCACTGCGCCTTAAGAATAATTCACACCAGAAAGAGAGAAAACCTGAAAGCAGCTTTAAAATGTTGTTAGCTGGAAAGGATATCCAGGTACAAAGATGTTTAATTTAATCAGGACATCCTGAGCTCATTACTGCCTAAACATTTATGAAAAGAGAGAAAGAAATTAAAACATATTGTAACATAAGAAGATGATATTAGTTGGCTAAGCTATAGTATTAACTTTATAAACATGAAGACTGAAGATGTTAAACACTTTTGGACTGTGCTTTAGCGCTTCTTTTAATTGACTAGTTACACAGGAACTGTAGAAGCATATTATACATCATAACACTTAAGATCACATTTAGCCATTTTTATTGATATTACAACCCAAAAGATTCACAGGTCTCTTGTAATTTTTATTTCCAAGGAAAGAAAAACAAGAAAGTTTGAACAAAAGCCCTGCCAATATTCAAAAAAGAAGAAATGTTACCAAAGTATTGGAAATCAGAAACCACATATGTAGTTGTGTGAAGGCGCTGGCATACAAAAATAAGTCTCCAAAAAAGAAGCACACAACTAGTCCACTGACAAAGTGAAAGGAAATTCATGTTCTCCCAAGAAGTAGGGTCTAATCCTCTGCTTCCTCCCTTCACAGCCAAGTAACTAACTAATCAGCTAAATTCACACATCTCTTCCTGCTGTTTCCTCTGGTTCATCTTCAACAGAAGGAAGAGATACTCTCAAGCAGGATACGGTGTGGCCTTGCAGCTTGCTTACTTCTGAGAGATGAAGAAAGATTTGGTCCTTGTCCAGCTGAGTGGACCCAGTGTTTAGGGCATCCCCCCTGCCTGTGAGAGCACTGTGACCACTGCTGTGAGAAAGGAGCATCACTCTCTCATAAGGTACCTGTGCTCAGAAGAAAGGTGTGCAGACAAGTCAGGTGAGTACAGATTAGGACCCAATATTTCTGAAAGGTCTGCTATATTCACAGTGGAAGCTGTAGGTATCTAAATTAGGTGGCCTGACTGACCATAAGAGATGGCACTGCTCACACAACTGGCACTGAATAGGATGTGGGGGCTAAGCAGATGAAGAATACACCTACTGTTGGGGGGTGGGGGGTGGCAGGGAGGTTGTTGAAGAAACACAAGCATCTTCCAGTCCAGTAATCTCTCAGGTAATGTCAAGAGAAGTTAAGACACACAGGCGCACAGACACAGAGCAATGATCTAACCAGACTGCCCTAAGCTTTTGGTTTCTATTGATACAAACCAGATGTTGGTGAGCTCTGAATTTCTAAGTTTGTTTAACTCCTTGGAGCATCATTTTAGAATAAACACAAGAGGCATCTTTTCTCACAGCTCTCCTTTCTCTTGCATCAGACTTACCTCAGTTGAAAAGGTTATTTATTGTCCCTTCAACTGTGAAATGTCTGTTACACAGCACCATTTGAAAACTTGGAGGGAGGAGAGGAAAGAAAATCACTGTGAAATTTTCCAGTTAAAACTCCATTTTTACCCTTGATTTGATCTGATATAGTGGCTTGCTACTGTCAACTATAGATCCATTGATATATTTAAGCAGACCAGAGAAAAATCTCACATTACTTGCCATAGTAAGGTAAATATAAATTTAACGTATGGCTCATTAAAAACTCGGTTAGGAGTTAAGTCAAAGAATAATATCATTCTCGTCTCCCTTGTGATTTATTTAAAACAGGTAGAACAGGTGCTTGGAGAAGTACTTCAGAGAGAACGTACCTGGTTAAAAGAGATCAACATCTGTCCCATTTTACTTGTGTGAGATAGTACACATCCAAAATATGGAATTTCAACACCACCTAGAACAACTCTATGTACTTCCACAACTAACATAAAGAGCCCTGAGTTATGCCATCACAAAGGTAGTACTACCGAAGTTACAATGAAATTTGGAAAGGGGAGTTACAATGAAAGTTTCAACAGTTTAGCTTGCTGCTGCACTCTTCGCTCCCACACAACAAAGGTACACCTAGGAGTCTACCCAAAGTTACTCCATGGGAGTCAAGAGCCAGTAAGGAGAAGGAAGTGTGCCCTTGGCAATGCTGCCATGGTCAGCAAGAACAAACTCTCCCCAAGGTCTCTCCCCTATTATACAGAGGGGATAGAAAAGCTCTATATGCTGTTACATGATGCTCCCCACTACTCTTTAAAAACCTTAGTCCCAAAAGAGCTAGGAAGAGGAACAGGGAAGAGTAGAACCCTTCCTGTGCCAACCCTTCCCGCTTCAGGCTAGCTGATCCCAATCTGCTTTGCCTCCCAGATGTCTGTAGTCTGTGTTTCTGGCTCACAAAAGGGAAAAATGACCTTTCCTGAAGGAAAATTTCTTCAAACATGGAAATTGTGGGGAGACACAGTAGACCAGAATAAATGGCATGGCAAAGTCTCTGACCAAAATTTCTAAATTGCACCTAAATTGCACTTATAAAGTGAACAAAAGTTGGGGAAAAAAGGATATGTGGAGGGCCTATAATGAACATTTCAACTAGAAGATATAGTACTCTTTTTGCTATTTCCACTTATTCCTGAGAAAATATGTTGTTTTGCAATGCATTTACATTTTCAAATTTGCACAGATGTTTAGTGCAGTGCTGTGCAACAGCACATTGCTGCCTAGCTCACCAAAAGTACATGGTGGGGAAGGATTTGGCAGAACTGACTTGGTTGTTTTTTATCTGTACTGATCAATAGCACTAAAAAATTTGTAGTAATTGTAATTGTCTGCACTGCAAAGATCTCTTATCATGTAAAATTGGAGTGTGCAGCTAGCTGTTCATGAAAATCAAATTAATTTTATATTAATTTTATGATCAGACAACCTATTCACAGAAACATTGCAAAAACCTTTTATTTTTTTAAAATATATGAACTGTCTTTCTCCTCTTGTCCCAAATAAGCAAGCAAGATATACCTCTTCCAAAGACAAGAGCAGATTTACAGCGTCCTAGAAGAAAGCAAATGGCTGAAGAGGCCACTTTCAGACCGGGAGGTGCAAAAGCCTGCAGCAAGGCTGATCTATAGATCACTGGCTTACAAAGCCGTGGAGGACTTCACTTTAAAGGGATGAGAAGTAGATCATGTTTACAGTGCTGCAGATGCTTAATCCATTCAACAATTAAATAATAGTAAAATCAGTCTCCTGGGTGTGGTAAGTCTGCAGGAATATATACACATATGCAAGAAACACCCTTCTTTTGTTAGAATCAGAAAAGAGGAATCCTTAAACTCCCCTCTTTTTGTAACTTGGGGTCACAGTCTGGAAGAGATTGAGAACCACTGCATTTAGAGAGCCTGTCTCTGGCACTAATCAATCCAACAACTTTCTTCAGTGGTAGAAGAGCTGATAACCCATTTATACTGCCCATAGGTCATTTATAGTAGTCTAGCTGACTGATCAGCCAGGCATCTGAATAATATTCAAAGTGAGGCAGAATAATTAGCTCTGGCTGTAGATTTTGAACATACATCTAACTAAAGCATCTCTTTCTTTAAAAAATGTCTTCTTTCTGTCAGTGTTGTAAAGGTGCTGCTTGACAGGCCTGGTCTCCCTGGTCTCTTTATGTCTGACAGCCCTGCTATGGACAGCTACTCTGTAATCATTCCCACTAATTAGCTGGAGTCTGACAAGTCCATTGAATTCCACTCAGCAATAAAACATGTAAAGAGTGGCACTGTCTTCTGCTTCTGGGATTACTCACTTGCTTTGTTTTTGAGCAGTTCTTAAGTGCCTGGCTGCAGCAAACCAAGCCACTCAGCACCATCCAGGATCTGGCACTGCACTTGGATCCTGCAGCTGTACATCCAGAGCCCTACACAAGTTGCATTTAGGGTAAGAAAAGGTGGTGAATGTTCAAAGATTTGAGGGAAGATGAGCAGGAGTAGAGTTACGCTGGTATAATCTTTAAAGGTAATAAAGAAAACCTTCAAATCAGATGTTTTAAGAGATCTTACTCTACGCAGAATAAACTAAAGTAAAATAGTTCTTTTTTGAAAAAGGACAGGACATGCTGGAACAGCCTAACACACTGAGATGACAAATTTAGGCTAAACATCAGAACTTAACTATAAAATCACTTGGGCAGAAGTACAGACTCTGAGAAGAGACAGATGAAACCACAAGACCTGCAGCTATGCAAGAACCAGTAGGGTACCCTGGGACATGAACCAGGGCATGGTCCCAGAGATGTAAGGGACCCTTTTCTGGATCACTCAGGTTGATGCTGTACTTTTCTCTATCCATTGATAGACTAAGCTTACTTCTGTTGAAGCCAGTGGGAATTTTGCCATTGACTTCCAAGGGAGAAGCAGCCCTATGATTTGGCTGCATACAATTTCAATTAAAAACTCTATGAATCACATCATTCTGCCCTTGGCAGCTGAAAGATGAAGACAGCGGGATAGGAAAAGAGCAGCTCAAGCAAATGGAAATAATTTTTCTATTAAATTTTTTTTAAAAGGAAGATACTCAGCATAACTTGTCCCTTTTTTTACTCCTATTACGAATAACTGTCTGGTGTCATTAGAGTGAATTGCTAGCATCTCGTTTACTTTTCACAATCGACAGGTTAGATCTGTAGGATTCATTCACCACAGATAAAACTCATTCCCATAATGAAAAAGTTTTCTTGTTCAGGGGTCATTTGAGTCCTTACTTAGATTGATTTTGACAGTTGATCTGGGCTTTGGCTAAGGGCACACCCCTGTGAATAGAGCCCGGGAAAGCCTCTCAGAAGTTCTTCTGTGAGTTTCAGTGATGCCAGTGGAGCTGACTAACTGTTCCGATTGGAAACAGACCTCTGCCCTTTCACTGCCTCTGTGCTGTTTGCACCCAGCTGGTTTGAAACATGCCCTTGTATGTGCATGTCTGCATTATGGACTGTGTATATTATTAAAAAACAAACAACAAAAACAAACAAACAAACAACAAAAAAAAACCAAAACAAGAAAAAACCAAACCAAACAAAAAATTCCAAGAACACAACTGCAGTTACACAAAGAACCATCATATGCCTCATTTTCTGAAAGAACATAGGAAGGACACAGAGTACTGCCAGTGGATAAAGGCTGATGCTCAGATGGCTTTGGCTCAGCTCCAGGCTTCCTAAATGCCCAAGTACCAGTTATTAGGAAGCTGTCAATATAGGTCAGCAGACAGATGACCCTGTTGATTTCATTAACACTACCTTCAAAACTGAAAAAAACCCAACAGCACATGCAGAAACCGGAATGCTGGAGGAAAAGGGTAATGACTGTGCCTAAGTGAGTGTGGATAGGGGTGTGACTGTCTGATCAGTCTGTAGAGAGGTATTCCTGTGGGCTCAGAGATGCTGCTCCACAAGCCAAGCTATCCTGCATCCCCACCAGATCTGCCTGGCTCATCTCCACCACTCTGTGTGGTGCCATCTAGGAACATCCTTGGCACCAACCTCTCAGATGCTCAAGGCACTCGGGTGTTTGGCTCGCACTGATTTTGGTGAGACTTAGGTACATAAAGCAGGAAGCATTTTGGAAGATCTGGGCCTCAGTTCCCTCTGTGTAAAAGAGAGGTATTTTCCTTTTCCACTGCTCCATAATGTCTGTTTTCATCTGTAAGGCCCTTTAGAGTACTTTCCTGCTTTGGGCGCATACAATATTTAGCACAGCAAGCCTGCAGCCCCTGCAAAGGCTCCACAAACATGAAACAAGTGTATTATTAGTAAAAACTGAATACACATTTTTATTGTGAATCAGTATTGACCTTAAAATAGAACTTTCCTAAGCCTTCAGAAGCAGTAGCTTGATAGCTTCAGGTAAGTACCACCAAATGACTGCCAATTGGGCTGATTCAAATGCTCTTTTAAAAAGTGTTTTTCTACAGATGATACTACTCTCTGCCTCTTTATCGTGCAAGCATCCATTTTCCACAGCACTGTGACCTTGTCATTACACAGTAAATTAATCGAGGTATTAAGATAACTCTCTCTCTTGTAAAAACAAGAGCATCAGAACCACAGTAAATCTTAACCGGAATGAAACCCACGGATCCAAAGCTCAGCCAAAACAATGTGAGATAAAACCCTGAGTGCAGCAATAAACAATAACCTATTTTGGAGAGAAATATTTCTTTGTTGGTTGTTTTGTTTGTTGTGGGGTTTTTTTTGTATGAAGGCATCAATTGATAAAGGGGAGACTAAGAATCTTCCACTCCATAAATCCTTTTATCCATCAAGGTCTTCTTCGTGTATGTGCCATGTGTCCCGTGGTAGTCTTCCTATTTAATACCCATAATCCACTCTCTCTCTCCATAACTTTCATAATCCTTTAATACTGCATGGAGTTTAGAAGAGTTTAGAAGCTTTGCAAGCCAAGATATTTTTAAGTGATTTATACAGTGAAGTAGAATTTCCTCTGCCTACCTGCAAAAAGCTGAAGCATTTCTGTGATTATAGTTCATTTTTAAAAGTTTCCATTCATGCAGGATTCTTTTATTAAAAAAATAAGAACATTAAAGGCATTCATACATATGTGTCTTCTACTTAAAGCTTCAACAGGTCTCACAGCATGCCACTTGGAAGAACAAATTTGATTTCATTTGAAACAGTCTGCTTGCTACATGCAATTGTTTTAGTTGTAAATTGTTTTGTTACACTATAAACAAACAGAATATAGGAAAGGGAAATATCAATTACACATGCAGAATTTCTCCTCTAATAATATCACTACACACACTTGTTTTTATTGTAGAATTAAGAAGCAATCTGTTCATTTTCATTAACATCACACTCTTTAACAGCTCTTAAAATCACTTACTGAAGATCAAACTGGAGCAATCAAATGCCAGAAAAAAAAAAAAAGTAAAGAGAAACCCATCTCATAGAAAACCATTTAGCTAACTTCCTCAGTCTAGATGTGCAGTAACAAGATAGTGGCAAACATTTTTATATCCCATTGCCTACTCCCTCAGCCATGCTATCATCCCTTGTTAACAGAAAAGAACATCAGATTAATCAAAAGAATACATATCAGAGAATATTACATTCCATTCCAAAGGAAAAATTATTATCAAAGTCATAAAATCACAGATGGTAACTTAAATGTCTGCAAGGATTGCAGACAAAGAAACAATGCTCAAAATTCTAACTTAAACAAATCAAAGGCCTTGTGGATAATTAAGAGAAGTGCCCCTACATTTAAAATAAAATGTGTGGAATAGGATGTTGAAGAAACTAGCAAGAACAGCAATTGTAGAAGAAAAATTATTGTAGGGTATATAAACACTAGTTAGAGTGGCCTTCTTCCATCTTGGAAGGCTGTTATGTTACTAAAAGGCAGCAGTAAAAGATCAGAGCATTGTTAATCAGCATGAAAGTAGAAGATCAGCCAAGAACAGCAAAAAATAAATATATTTTTAACAGCTATTAAAAATCGCGAGTCTTCTGGCCAAGCGGGGAGTCTGGGATGTCTGGTTACCTCACTGTAGCAGGAGTCATGGTGATTGAATTTACCCTTTGGTGTTTACACAAAGGAGGCCAGTTTCAGCAGAACAGTATGAGAAGGCAGCACTAGGAAGACTGGTCAGCTGCTCTGGCTGCCCTCTTGGTGTTGGCTTGGGTAGACAACGTCTTCATCTCTTCGTAAAGAGCAGCTGAATAACCACAAATGCTGTGGCACTGAACCACCATTGACAATAATAGCCTAAATTCTGCCTACTTTTAATATAGTATGTTCTATTTCTTACAATATATAAAATTTCTTACAAAATTTCTGTGCAGCAAATACCATACCTCCATGTTTCCAGCTGGGGCTGGGCCTTTTGAGGCACTAAAACAATAGAAAACACTGGAAATTTTAACTGCTAGGAAGTTAAAGGAAGACTTTAAGTAGAGTTCAGTGAATGAGGAATATGAAAAACAATATATCAGAGTTTAAGTAACTGTAAGTCTTGCAGATAAGTGATGTGCCCATTAGAGAAGCAGGACATGGAGTCCCTGTGTTAAACCAAATATTATCTAAATCCCAGCCTCACAGAGGAGGATCTCACGGCTGGAGTTTTGATATCCCCTGTGGTCATTCATGAACTTCCAGACATCCTCCAACAAAGCTTCAGGCAAGACTTAAACCCAAACACCCTCTCACTAAACATTTTTGGCAGGAGGGCACATAAACTGAGATCAGACCGCCAGCTCAAATGTATTGATTATTGATCAATTACTGAATAGAATTGTTTTGCATGTCACAACTTTTCTTCACTCACTTTCTACTGCAGAAGTGGATCCATCTTTCATAGGAGTTTCTGAAGTGAAACAAAGTTAAAAGGCTTATTTCACAGGAATATTCAAAAAAAAAAAAAAAAAAGAACCTTACACCAGAGACCAGCTATTCCTGCAATGGGACTTACTGCTGTACCTATGACACTGTGACCAAGGCAAGAACTGATGACACCCTTTTCTAGGGAAAGCAAAGACTGAAAAATAAAAAGTTTCTAAAACATGATACTTCAGTGAATCACATGCCAAAAATTGTCTCACCCATGGGTCATTTAATATGTAATTTCAAAGCAGATGTATTTTCCCTGATGCTATTTGCAGATCTCTCAAACTCTAAATAAAATTCCTTTTGTTGCTCAGACTTTTTCTTCTCTGCTGAAATATAACACTGATACGAGTCTAGCTGTTATTTTAGGATGTCTCTAACATTTTTATTTTTATCTTTCACTGCTTGTTAAACTTTCTCTGGCTCCCATTTAAACATCTTTGGAAAACACCAGTGGATTTACATTTCAAGATGAAACTTTCATTGGCTGTTTTTAGTCCTGAATGAAATCCCTCCTCCTATTTTCATGCTTTCATGGGAGGAAATCCAGTTTTCTTCTACAATACCTTTTTTGTTGTTGTTGTTCTTTCTGAAACCTTTAAATTACTTCTTTAACTGGTTGGGAGAGAGGAAGGATTCCTTTACTCATCATTCATTTTTAGCAGCATCTCAAAATTATATAGATTATATTCACAAGTAATATATTGTGATATTTTTTATGCAGGTAGCAATTACTGAGACAGCTTTGGATTTTTAAAACTCCATCTGTTGTTCAAGAGCATTAAATTCAGAGGTAGTGACTGCATTGATCCATATAAAATGCAGCATAGTCCAACCAAAGGCAGTTCAAGAAAGCAGCATTTAAGATGCATGGCACATTTCAGCTCAGGTTCAGAGTCTGGATCGGAAACTTAACCAAAGCCAAGAATAATGCTCCATTTATTTCTATGGCTTTATTTCTCATTTAGATTAAAAAGGGAAAGAAAGAAAATACAGAATTTCTTCAAATCTCACAGATCAGTAGTCAGAACTGCAGAGTATAATCCCACAAGTTCAGATTCAGGAAACAGAGCTTTAATGTTCAAATGAATGGCGTTTACGTTTGATGGTGCACTTAAGGTGGTCTAATCTAGAATTTTACTGGATTATTTTATCTTATTTTTTACTATAAATATAAATTGTGAGTCAAATGCTCTTGCCTAACCAAGTATCATGGTCGACAAGGCATTTTGGCAATTTCTATTAGATGTTGTATAGGGTACAAGTATTTACTACATATAATATTGCTTTAATTCATAGCAACAGACTACTCTTTGACAGTCACAATTTTAGTTTTATTTTGGTTAATTCTTAAAGCTAGGTGTATCTAAAGCTACAAAGTTCACAGCATGAGATTAGAAATCCTTTGGAAGTGGACTTCACCACCAGTTTTCTAGGACTTCATGAAGCTTGAGATCTTTAATAGTATCTCAGGACCTGTGCTTTCACTCCTGATCACAACCAGAATACTAAAGAAATTTTAGACGTGTTTCAGCATCATACTGCTTTATTCAGCTACACTTCTGTAAATAACCTGTATTTTGCAGAAATACAGGCAAGTCAGTTATGCCAGGCTAGTTTGTCTGTCTATGGTCTGTGTCACCTGACTCTAGTGCTTGATAAAAGCAAATATTTTTTTGTGTGTTGTTAAAGGTGACTCATTGCAAAATCTTATCACTTTCTGTCTGCTTGGGCTTCATCCCTCCTCTACAGGACAAAGGCAACTATTTCCACATTCACCTGGAACTTTGAAGAGCATCTGTAGGACAGAACTTGTTTGAATAGAGAGAAGTTTGGGTGTCCTGACCATAGAAGACTGTAAAAAAAAATTCAGCCCGCAAGAGGTGGTGAGAGAAAACCAAGATATTTTGCTTATTCTTTTTCTCATATTTGTTTCTCCAAAAGAATAATCACACATGGAAAAGCACACAAATAAACTAAACCTGCAGACCGAAAAAGATAACAAACTTCAGGGAAATCCTATTTGAGACAGAGGTACATGGAAAGCTCCCATATGCTTTTGATGACAGCACATTGTCTCCTTCAGGTTTCTTTATTTACTATCATCTGAAAGCAGAGACAAGATTTCAAGATTTTAATTTAATGAACATAGTAGGAAAGATTGAAAATATGGAAGATCCTTTGGGAAAATAAACCTTTATCTTCTTGCTGTTCTGCTGCATTAAAAGCTTTCACCCAATTTATTCTGATTGCTTGACTCTTACAAATTAGGGACCAGATCTATAATATCTAGTAAATTAGTGCAGCACTGCTAACCAAGGCAAGTGCATTTCTAGGAGTCCAGATCTGAATCCTCTGTTGCCCTTGGGTATGTCTTCTGCAGTAAGCAATTTCCCCAAGCTGTTTAATCACTTTGGAGTGTTAAGGTATTTTTTGCACTCTATTAATGAGATTAGTTTTATTATGTTTATCTAAAGTTTCAAAAGATGATGTAATTTTAAATGACTAAAGCAATAAAATTGAGGAGATTTTTTAATTTAAAAACAAAACAAAACAAAAAAATCCCTAACAAGCTTGCCAGTGCTGTAAACTGAAAAAGAAGCAGTCAGAACTGGCAAAATACTCAACATGGATAAAGCAGGTTATGACTGGGAAATATGGAAAATTATTTGTCCAACTGCATAATGACTTAATAAAAATATGTACTTTACACAGTTCAGGCTACTACCATTTATACTTGTAAAAACAATCTCCTTTTATCTCTCCAGGCTGTGGAACATCTGGTAAGCAGCTTCCACTCTGCATTCTTTGTTGCCCACTAAAACTTTAAGGTTTGAGGAAAACCCATTACCCAACTTGCCCCTAAAAAGTAAATATTTTAAGAGATCCACCAAAATGTCTGAGGATAATTCACTTATTTATGGACATGCTATTAACTTTATTGTTCAAGACAGTGCTGCCTCAAAGGTTCTGCAACCGATGGTGGGAAATCTGTTTTTCATGGCAGATGGGTGGGAGGGAGGATAGCCCTTCTCATAAGGAAAGCTTTTAACAACTTTTGAGAACTGAGCTGTACAGTGCAACTCAATCAAATGTAGTAAGCTGATCTGAAGACTGGGCTTCTTGAAAAAAAATTCCACCGTGACTGTCTTTGGAGGGGAATTTTCTCACAAGTATTTTGTTTCTAACTTTTTTTTTTTTAATCTCTCTCATGAAAAAACTCAACACCCAAACTCTATAACTTTCCTCTCTCTGACCTGCCACATCAGTGTCCCTCAGGACAGTCATACTCTTCCTCCCTTCCCTCAACTGGTGGTGTTTCCTTCAGTTTCTCTCTGGTCATACTTTGGGTGACACAAGGAGAGCTATGGGACAATCATGGAGCTGAGCTTACAGGTCAAATTCAGAGGCTCTCCTTTGGGGCTTTGTCTCATCTTGTTTAAAAGTCGACGACACAGGAGCAGAAAAATATTACGTTCTAAAACCAACCTACAGATTTAGTGCAGCTACATAACCTCCCAATATTTTTACATTCCCTTTGCCCCAGAGCAGCAAGTTTTTTAAACACCAATATTTTTCCATGATTTGACATTTGCCTAACTCATTCCCAGCTCAGAAAGGATAACTGGATGCCATGAGGTGGCAGGAAACAGAAACACCTCTGGAGTAATTTTTCCTTCCAGGCACATTTCTGAGTCTGTCACTGGGGCTCAGTCCTCATGATCCTCAGCAGGATCTAAGCCCAGGAACCTGTTGGGGCTTAAGTAGCACAACATTCAGACTAGCCTGTGCCCAGGCCTTCCAGAGTAGCCTTATCAAGGCCATATGAGGGATCTCAAGGACTTTGACCTCTTCTCCCTCCATAGACTTCTAGGTCTGGCTCTGGCTTCACACCAGAGCAATTGTCTAGCAGTAGTCTGACAAATACTCTACAGGGACAATTGCTCTGACAGGAAAATGTCTGAGTTCCTAACAGTTTTGTTTTAGGTGTCTGGGCAGGATAGGCCTAGTAATGGCACGGTCTTAAGGATGAAAGGCACTGGTGTTACATCATTTCTAGACATTGCAAAAAGACACTGGAGCATGAATCTGAAAAGGTTTGCTTTAAATTAGCATTGAAAACATATGCACAGGCCCTAAACTGAGCTCTTATGGCTCATACAATTTGTTATACTGGCACTTCCCACCCCTGGCTTGGTTTAAACTTACCCAGATGTACAGTATTACAGAGTCCCAGACATAAGGCATGCACATTTACTGCTCTACCCCAGCCCTGCAGACTGTCCAACAGGTGGGATTGCTGAAGAGCAATATGTCCTGGTGGTACCAAATGAAAATTAGGAGGGAGATACTCTGGGTCAACAGCAATACATGAGACAGGAGAATGGAATTTTACTTGTTTTGACAACTAACTAGTGGGATTCTCTGGAGGGAGCCCATGCCAAAGAGAAGGTGAAACCCTTCACTTTGGATAAAAAAGAAAGGATGAACACACAACAACCCCTCCCCTGGGGCTCATGGAAAGGGTAAGGAGGAACTGCTGGCACAGGTTTCCTTGTTTAGCTTTAGGCATACAGGATTCCAGTTATGTCCTTAGTTTTTAGCCTGTTTCTTTTTAAGAGAATATACTGGATAAAAGTCATTCCTCAAGGCAAAAAAAAAAGACACTGGGCTTTGAGTTTCGTTCAACTTATTAGTCCAAGCTGTTTGTGGTATAATTGTAATTGTGCCAGCTATCTGATTAAATGTCCAGCTTGCTCCAGTTCTATGACTGTTTCTCCTTGGAGTAGCTTGTAGCCATACAGAAAAGGATATGAGTTTTAGCACTTGGAGTAGACAAGAAAAACTATTACTGTTACATTCGCAGGTTTTGGTATTTAAAAGGTGGGGTGGTTTTAATTTGCATATGCTGCTCTTAAAATGTTCTTCTTTGTGATTATTACTTCCAAATTGCCTATTGGAATGCAAACATGAAAAAAAATTTGAAAAAGTTAGCAGAGAATGTCAGCAACAGCAAAATGCTAACAGAGTAGTAACAATTTACCTGTAAGAATTTATCAGAAAGTGGATTCCAGCTGAATAAATACAGCGAAGTATTTGCTTAAGTTTAGTGTGCAACACTCTTAGAGACCTAGAAAAAAGGATTCTTGATCTGTTAGCGTAGCTACTGGGAAAGCAGCAGGTCCTGAGTGGGGGAGCTGGGACACTGCCTCCTTTGGGAGCCAGGGTGGAGCCTGGCTTCTTGGCAGCACTCATCCCCCTTCTCCAGTCTCCAGGAGACCTCTCTGTGAATGCTGATGATGGTTTTCAGGCGTCTCTTTATTATGCTGGAGAGGAAGAGTACATGGTACTGCCTTACATCCTATTACCACTGGGCTTGTTTTCCTTGGCTACCATTTATTGGCCTTTTCAAAGTAGTCCACAGGCAGTCCAGAGATGGAAAAGCACTGCCCTTGGACCCTTGCTTGTGGCAGCAAGCAAAGACAGAGACAGTGGCGAAAGCATACATCCATCACAAGCAAAATTCCAGCATGGGCAAAGATTCACAGAAAGTCCTTAAAGAACTTGATAGGACTATCCTAGGAGCTGTGTCAGCTGCTTTTATATCAGGAGATACTCTCTGAGGAAAGTTGACAACCTGGTTGACAAGAGCCTATCAGAAATTCCGGGAGATGCCATATGGGAATCCCTATTTCTTCTGATATCAGACTTACATGAGGTCAGAGGGTCAAAAAAATTGTTCAAGAGCTAAAGCTGCACTCTTCTGATGACAGGGACTTGGCCAAGTCTGCTCTTCTTCAGCCTCTCCTGACCCGCACATATATGGGATATATATATACAAGAAAATACAAGTGAGAAAGGGCACATTGCTCTTGAATTCAATGGAAGTTAATTCACTATTTTTAAAGAAAGCAGTAACAACCCTCTTCAAAGCAGAAGTATCTCACCAAGTACCCACAAGGACAGTCTGATGAGGCTTTGTGATTTCAGGATCAGGCCCTTTGGGAATGAATAAAATAGAAGGTTGTTTTATGCTGATAACATTCTTCTGTATATTTCAGTCTTCATAATGATCAGGACACAAAACATTTAATCAAATTAGGGATAGAACAAGAAGGCCATGTTATGGTTTTGGTTTTGAAGAACTACATTAGTCTGGTTGTGATTTGCACAACCCAAACCGGGGATGGTTTAAATCTGGGTTCCATTTTTAGCCAAACCACCAAAGCCCAGAGGGGATAGAGAGCCCAGATAAAAGGGCTTAAGCTCAGTCTCATGTCTATAATGGACAAACTGCAGTGGGTTGGGTTTAAATGTTGCAAAACCTCATCACTCAGGTTTTGGTTTTGCAAAAACAAAAACAACTAGGGGTTGGTTTGGATGTCATTCTATTTTATCTGAATCACTAAATTTGGGGGAGGGGATGGGGTTGGTTATGCCCCATCACCAGCTGTAGCAGAGGCTTTAATGGCATTGTTGTGAATTTTCCTGTGATTTTTCAGGAGACAAAGGAAAGCAGCCAAAAAACCCCAAAAAAACCAAAACAAAAAAAAATCCCAAAAATAACAACAACAAAAAAGACAATGACCTCTGTTTAGGACTCAATTTCTCAAGATGCTAAGCAATTCTGCAAGGTAGCAAGCAAACACAGCTGCCAGCACCTTTAGAAAATGTTGAGAGCACACAGCACTTTACAGGTGTCTAAGCAAGTGGCACTTTACAAGTCAAGCCCTTGACTGGCAGAGCTGTCACTGTGCCTCTGAAGATTGATAGCAAAGGATCTGCTCCACTGAGCCAAATTTCACTGCTGCAACCAATCATGTACGCCCTATTCAAGAAGTTAGTCGCTTGGATAGAAGTAATTAGAACCCTAAAAGGTTAAAGATTTAGGAATTCAAATGACATTTGAAACCAGGAATTCATATTCTCTGAGCTGAAAGGTTAACACTGTCCAGTACAGGACATGTGCTGGGAATGATTAGAAAAAGAACATCCGATTCACAGTTATGAAACAACTCATTTAAAACAAGGCTATTCATAGTGTAATTCAGTAAAGTTTTAATATTCTTTCTTCTCCTTCCTCTGGCTCTATGTGGATTTTTCTCAAAAGCAAGTTCATATATAAGGCAAGTTGATGACATTTTCAGAAATTAGTCATAGTTGTGTCCTCTAGAAGATTTTTGCCTCCTCCTTTTTGATTGCTCTGTTTTCAGCAAATGAAAAAATAATATGTATATAAAAATGTGTATTTACATAAATATAGACATTGCCACTGTCAGACCCAAGCTGTTAAATTTAGGTACTCTTTTAATCTAGAACAGAACAAACATCAATACAAGGTTCATTTAAGATAGGTCCTGTGCTTAAATCAACTTTGGATCAGTTCTATAATCAACAATTATATGTCTGTATAGTGCTATCAGGTAAATGGATGAGAATACAACAAAAGGTAAAACATTTCTGTCATTTTTCTTACTATCATCTGATCACTAGATCCCTCTTCTTATACTGTGACGTCCAAACCCTTCTTTCACACTCAAGTCCTGCATATTAATTTTTCCAAAATGACTGCTTCTTCTCCAGATTCTGAGATTTGATTATTACACAGACTATGCGGTAGAGTTCAGCCATCAGAGATATCTACTCTCCACAGTTTACTGTCTGACCTCAGTACCTCAGTACCTCCAGGTTTCCAGGGTCTGTAAAGGAGCACTCTGGAAGACAAAGGAGATTGGAAGCACCTGTGCTCATTGTCATCGTATTCATTCTTGCTCACTGTTAATGACTATGTAATATGTTAATCAATCTTATTGTAAGTTTTCTTATCCATTTTCTGAATTCTCTTGGTGTCTGTTGCTTATACATTCTTCTCTTCTTTGTTTTGTCTTTCCTTTCCCCTTTTTAATTTTTTTTCACTTCCTCAGTTATCTTCAGACTACACCCTTTTCCCTCCATCTCTTACCACAGCTCCAATATAACCTTTCTTTCTCTTCCCATCCCTCTACCTACATGCTTAATATCAAATGCCCATCCCAACCACTTCACATGGACTTCTGACCATTATACTGTTGTTCTATAATGACAGCAAGTTACTCTAAGGAGTTGTATGTCCCCTCCCACAGAAACCAAGGATTGTTTTGTAGATCCTGTAATTGTTTTACACACTGCAATCATCAGTTGTGTACTGACACAAATGCAGTTTTAAAACACTGGAGAGCAGTAGTATGATTTTGTCTTTTTGTACATACACCTAAGTATGTGTTTGAAACAGAAACACGACCTTATGTCTTTCCTGAGTGCAAAATAAGACTTTATGTTACAATAGTAAGCTCTTAAACTCTACAAATACCTTGGATTTGCTACAAATATACTCCTACCAGATGTGTACCTACCTTCCAAATTACAGCTTTGAGAATAACAGGTTATTAAGCACCCTGTCTGCATTAGCCTGAGACTCTACAACTCCCATTATTCTGCTCCAGCAACTATTCTTTTATCAGGAAAAAAACCTAACTGTTTTCCTGGTGGTTTTCCTGGTTACTTATTGTCTTCAAGACCTAGATCTTAATCCTTTCCTTCTAAAAAGAGGTTAAAAACTATTTTTAATGGGGGGTTGGAAGCAGGGAGGATATCAAAAGTATCAGATGCATTCCAAAACTAATTCTCAAAGAGGATTTTCCAGATAAACAACAACAACATTGGGCTGTGATAACAGTAAAGTCATCTTCCACTAAACATTGTGGGAACTCAATAAACTCTCATGAGATATTGCTCAATCTCAGTGTGCAGATTAGAGTATCAAACCTTCTAGTTGTGTGCCTGCTGGAGTCATGATAAGGGACTGTCTTGCTGAACAAGAAGAGGATGCTGGTGAATGCCAGGTGATGTGCACTAGTGGGAATGGGGAAATGTGAGATTACATGGAAGCAAACCGCAGTTTAAACCAGAAAATTTTTATACCTGTGCACGGGGTAAAATTCTCCTTTGTAATTCCTAAACCAGATCTGGTGTTTACATATTCCGTCACAACTTATTTACACTGCATGAATTATAACCTGGATTTTTCCAATTCCCTACCTCAACCTCGTTCAGACTTCCAGTAGAAGGATTGAGTAGATTTGGAAAAAAATGAAGCCAAAAAGGTGGATAAACAACAAAAGCTTCATTTTGCAGACAGTGAAATAAAAATAATAATAAAAAGAAAAAGTAAAAAAAATCTTTAAATGAAAGGAGTTTGGCAAATTTTGTCACAAAGGGTTGTGGATGTGGTTTCTCTCTGTCTTTGACAAAGGAAATGAAATGCGAACAAGTCTCCTTTATAACTCATTTGAGACTTTTTAAGCACTGAAAACTCAAGAATTTCATTACTAACATTCCCATGGCAACTGTAACTTGTCCATACTGCACACGTATATGGCACCATAAAAACTAACACTCCAGACAGTAATAGAAAATTTCTGAGCAATACTTTTGTACTGTGGCAGTTATTGCAGAAATTAAAATGCTGATTTCCATCATATATGTTGTATCAAATGTCAGTCAGAAGGCTGAATGGGCCAAGCAGGTCATGAAGAAAATAGGGTTAGTATTATGAAGAGAAGCTGAGTATGTTCACCAAGGAGCAAGTGGAAAGATGAAAATATGGGAGACTCCTGCTTCAACTGTGTTTTTGGCAACTGTGGGACAGTTGTTGGCTTGGACCACAGTACATGGCTGGCACAAATAGCTATTTGGAGGAACAAGGGAAAGGAAACACTTTATATTGACCCTCCATAATCAAATTTATTAATAATAACCAGTAAATAGCTGAATGGTAATGAAATGATACAGAACATATTCTGTGGAAATTTCTAGACAGCAAAAAAACTTTCATGCTGAGCTCTGTAAAACACCACCCCTTTAAGGAGGAAAGAAACCATTTGAAAAACAGCCTTCCCATCCTCCTGTTGGTCAGACACAGCAGATGGATTCAGTTATGGCAAAATCAATAGAATGAAGAATGGAATTAAAAATAATCAGGTAGCTAAGCACTAATACATCCAAGCAGTAGAGTCAAGGCAACATATTGCCAGTGACTGGAGGGTGAAGAGGAAAAATGTCTGAGGGAGTGGAAGGAGGGAAATTTTTGAGAACAAAACAACAAAGCAGAGCTAGAGACAGACTCCCAGACTTGGTGTTTCCCAAAGCAGGCAGGAGACCTTGGGTCTGAAGGTACCTCTACACATAGAGACCTAATGGGAATATAGAAATTAGGTTGAGAAAGGCAAGTCCACTAAAGCCAAATAAAGATTGTAAGGAGTGAGGAGGAAAAGATAACTAACAGGCTAATCGGGTTTTTGAATCAGATAAAATGAAGTCAAGCTCCATGAACTGGCATTCAGTGATTCTTATATAAATAAGATATACGGTACTTCATGATCTAGATGGTGAAGAAAGTCAGAACAAATTATTGTGATGCTTTCTACTGTCCTCAAATTTTATGAATACCTGAATACATGAATTTTTATTTGAAAGTATAGCCCCCTCTATGTCCAGCAAGATATGTTGTGGCTCCAGCAGCGCGTCAGTGGTGAGCCAAGTGGAAGCCATACAAGGAAAGTCACAACCAACCAGGCAGTGAGCCTATTGCAATCACTTTTTATGCCACCATTTAGGAAAAATCTGAAACATTTACCAGTATTTTTTCCTTATGTGAAAAAAATAGGTGCAAGTTCCAGGTCTCAGCATGCCTGCCTGGGAAGCTTCTGCTCTGCAGCTGGTCATTTTGCACTGCTTATCTCACCACCACCACCACAGAGTTTTGTCAGCACAGGGCTGCTTCCTGACTAGTTCACTCCATGAATCTTATCCACTGTCAGTGCATCATACAGAGGGGATTTTGTTTATATAGACATGTGCACGTGTGACACAGAGCTCCCTGGAGCTGTGTGCATTATAACCTGTGCTTTGACCTTTTCCCTTCACTGGCTTTAATCAGGCTGCAAGATTTTTGTTGAAGATGTGCAATATACACTAAGTATTCAGGCAGCGTGATAAGGAATAAGCAGTGCTATGGTAGCTGAACAAACAAACAAACACACAAGCAAGCAAACAAACCCAAACCGCTTCTAAAATTTGAATTTTGCTGTCACATGATTCTAGTTTGGTATCTGTTTACAACATTTAATGATAACCACACTGGTGGCTGGGCTTGAAGAACCCAGCTGCAAATCTATCCCCCTCTCTAACTTTGCTGTTTTCTGTCAGGTTATCCCATAACCTTCTTTTCTCTCCTTCATATTTGCCCACATACATCATTTGTAATCATAGTATTTGAAATCATAAACACTGAGGTTTTTTGCCTGTCTGCCTTGGAAGCTCTGCAGCCACTCTACCCACGTGCACATTCATCTGCTGTCTTTCCACTCCACTCAAGCCCTCTCTGAAGTTGCATGCAGGGTGTCCTCAAGGCTGGTTAGGAAGCCCATGCCCAGCTGAGGGTGCTCTTAGCATAGTTGGGTGAGCACACACATGAGCATGGCCCCAGAGATGCCTCACTCCCAGGACGGGTTCCCATCAGGAACCCCTGTTGCCTGCTCAGCCATGGGATCCAAACCATAGCTAATTAGGCTCATTGATTCCCTCCCACAGGGAGACAATTGTTTTTAAAGGGAACCACGTAGATCCGAGTGCCACATACAGTGGCTGTTGCTCTGGCTGGGGTCGTTTGCAGAGTCAGTAGGGACATGGTTGCACTTCACAGACATCTCAGACTGACTCCAATGAAGAAGAGGGCAGTAGAAAAGCTGGCGTGTCCTCTCTACCCGGCCAGCCCTGTCCCACCAGAAAAAGCTCTGGCAAGACAGGAAGCTTGTTATTGTTCTTGGTTTGTATTTTTGCTGCATTTGAGAGTGCTGGATAGAAACTAGTTAAGCTCATTACAGAAGGTAGTGTGAAAATAAAGGTAAAAGTTCTAGCCCCATATATGCCTCTGTCATTTCTCTATGAGGTACATGGGTTTTCTGATGTGCTGTCTTCCTTTCTGTTGCTGGGTTTTTTTTACAATAACATGCTCAAAAGTCTCCAAAGGTCCACTTAAATATAAACAGCAAATTAGATCTCGCCATACACAATTGCCTTTATGCTTTCAAATAATTTGCAATTAGAAACCGAATTTTAAGCCATACATTACCTTTAGATTTTACATTACACATCTGGAAAAGCAGTCACTGCCTAGCTTTCTACAAATTATTTGTCTTGAATTTATTTCTCAAGCTATCATAAATTGAAAATTAAGAATGAAGGAGAAAAAGTGCAAGGAAATAATCTGACCAACAACTCACTATGTGCTCTGCAGTGGCCACTCCATCAGTCAAGAGGACTAGCTTTCAGTTAAGAACTGTGACCTGTAAAGGGTTATATCACTGAGACTGATATTTCCTCAGGGTTAAAGTCTTGGCAGAAGAGATCTTACAGCTCACTCTTAAAAGCAATAGTTCTGAGAAGGGCAGGTACCAGGGACTGTGGTTTTTTAAATCTCTGTTATATTCCTAACACTTGAGCAATGACCGTATCCTGAAAGGGGTGGATTTTCTGTCTTTCTCAGATCTGATTGATTTAGATCAGAATAGTTATTTGGTTTTCAAGGAAGAGTTATTGTTCCCATGTGCAGTAATTTTTATATGGCCAACAAAGCTTTGTGATGTTTCTAGCATATGGCGTGGCTGCCTTTAACGATGATCTTAAAGGTCTTTTCCAACTTAAATGATTCTATGATTCTATGATTTACTTGACAGCTCACTTTATATTTAATCCAGAAGCTTGGGTTAGAAGTGGGAAAACACAAGCAGTGATTAGAAACTCCTTAGCTCTCACCTGGCTCTTCTCACTGACTCCCTGTGTGGCTTTGGATGCTGGGCTAGAGAAAATTTTAAAAACAGCGGCTGAGAAGGACTGCTGAGTTTTTGGCTAGTGTGAGACACTGAAAGCCTTCTCCTTACATTGCTGTAAAAAATAAAATATTTTTTTTCTTCCAAAGAGTTCACCGAACAACTAAAAGTTACTGGCCCCAAATGTCCGTATCAGTTTTCCAATTTCAGAATGCAGTATGCTAATATTAATGTTCTTCATCAATCTGGACTGCGAATCAGCTATTTAAAATCTATACAAATCTTTGATGTTTGCTTTGAATCGGTTCATACTCAGTCTCTATTATTTCTACAGAATTAAAGTCGGGTTGAATCAGCATGTATATGCTATATAGATAGCATAAAGAGACCTTCCTTTTCTGGCAAACCCGAATGGTCTGATTTCACCCCAGTTCTAATGACAATTGATTGAAGTGTTTACTGCAAGTCCAACAAGTCCCAGCTGCAAGACTCCTTGTGCAAATGTGCAGGTTGACTGTTGCCACTTATGCCGAGTGGCCTTCGTACAGGATTTCTGGACACCTGGCTGACTGGGAGTTCAATATCCAATCAAAGTGGCAAGGCACTAGGGATTGCTAAAATCTGTGATCTACCACCAAATCTTATAGAGCCAGCAGGAGCATAACAACCCCTGATTGTATCTGCAAAAGAAAATTCTTCCCCCATAAACTGTCCCAGAATAAAGCCACATTCTGGCTATTGCTTCAGATGATTTCACTCGCACAAATCACAGGCATTTGCTTTTTTTCAACCATTGTTGCTCTGCAGTGTCTGGAGAAAATGGTAGGGTTATGAAAGGGCTCTCCAGCTTCCTTACAGCAAAGCAATAAGTGTTCAGCATGAGAGCAATTCAGAAAACAAGTGTCATGAAAACCATTTGTAACTCACCGGTGAGCAGCCACATGGAAATGCTGGCTGCCCTAAAGTATCTCCGGCACTCACCAAAGACTTCTTCTCTGGGTTCTCACCTGTCTATGTTAAGGTGAAGGATGTTTTATTGTGTTTCCAGCATTGTCATCCAAGCAGGTGGCACATGGGGAGGTCTCTGGGGCTGAGGTCTCCTCACATGTCATTGTGCTTGGCTGCTGCTCTTTTACTGGGATTAGTGGTGGGCATGTGATGAATGAAATTAATCCCTCTCATCTGCATCACCACACAAATCATACACATTCCATAAAGAAGATATCAAAGTAAATTAAAGCAATAAACCTCTATATAAGGACCATAAATTGTATAATGTAGCATAAGGCCAAGGCCACACTGACCATCTGATGGCAAGCAGCTCCTTTGGCAAGTATTATCTTTTTTTAGGCTTTCTACTGTTGTATTCCTAAAATTGCTAGGATCTCCTTAAGTCCATCTGACATGGGTGCTTCACAAGCAATTGGCAGTTTCTGAGCACAATTCTCAGAACTACCTTTGTTACTAAGCCCTGGTGACTTTGAGTGGTACTTAGAGATCAAACAGTCAGGTTACTCAAACTTGTCCAGCCAGGACAGAGGCTGTGTGTAAGATGAATGGGAGTAAGTGTTTGAGTGCAGACAAACACATGTAATTTGACCTAATTTAAACCTCTCACGTTATGAGGTAAATTCAGTCTTTTCCAACTTAAATGACAGGCACAGAGGGAGGTACTGCAGCTTAGTGCACACATGGTAATCTGCTATGCTGCACGAGTTGTGTGGTTGATTGGGCTCTTAGGTTCCCAAATCCCTTTCCAAAATGGAACACAGGCACTTCCGAAAATTGCACAAATCTCACTTGTATGTTGACAGCCTAAACTTAGCTTTGTGAGTGCCAATAACTTTGGAAGTGCTTTTAGAGATGTCTTCTACCAATAATCACAGCACTTGAGGGGAAAAGGGAAAAAAAGGCTTCAAAAAATAAAAGGTAATTCTGATAGAATTTCTTCTTCCCCTCAACTGAAGGAACTATGGGACTTGCAACTTATGGTGATTTCTGACTGCCATGTAGAACACAACAATTTCCCTTAAATAGTCACAGTGAGGAGATACAACTTGGTAGTGGAAAACTGAATTACCATGTACTTTATTTTCAGAGAGGTTGTTAATGAACTTATCATGTAATTTTCATAACAAACTGTGTAATTATTCCTCTTTTTTACTGAGTGGTAGCCTCAGGTCTATTGCAAAACCACATGCTACAATAAAGCTGTTGTTTTGTTTGAATTTAATTCTTAGACTTAACAAAAGGACACCCTGGCAGAGTTTATTTGAAGTGGAAAATTGGCTACATCCCTTGAAGCTCAAAGAAAATATAATTTATTATACAGTGCTCTCAATGTCTTCATAAGCATTGTCCATGTTCTGGAAAACCATGTCAATAAATCAGCACCACTTGTACTTTGAAGGTTAAGCTAAAGGTTTTGTTTTTCTTGTATTTGGCTTCTGTAGGTGAAGAGACATTTGGCTTCATGGCTGGACATTCTTGGAATTAATTTTCCACCAGTTTTTATGCTACTGAATGTCAAATATTTCTGCCTTTGAAACTGTCACATCATTCTGAGGAACTAGATCTAATTGCCACCTCTTTAATATATTTCTCTTAGTATTTCTGTGGCTTTTTAATTTTTGTCTGTGTTCTTTTTTTTTCTGCCTTTGGCACTTTTTTTTTTTTTTTGGCTCTGAAGGCCCTTTTGAATCTAAATACCTTGTTAGGAGCCAAGCTAAAACCAAAAATTGCAAGCGAAACTTCACTGCTGTGTGCTGACTTGGTTATTGCTGTAGAAAAGGGTCTCACCTGCCCCACTGGGATGAGAGTGGGAGTGTGGGTTTCCAGGTTCAACCTGTGGGGATTGGGAATGCTGTGGGAAGAGCCATGCAAGAAAGACAAGAAGTCGTGATGAGAGTCTAGCAAACAAGCTAACCTGGAGTCTGGATGCCTGAAAACAAGCAAAGGTAATTACAAGGATGCAACTCTCCCCTGATCTCATACAAGGAGCTGCTGGAGATAACTGCTGTATGTAGGATATGATCACAGTTTCTCTCTGATCATATGGGTTGAATTATCACATATCACTTGGCACTAGTCCCAGGGGACTGGCTGCATCAATGTGCACAAAGCTTTTACTATGCAGCCCATTCCTTTGCTCCCTGTGGTGTGTCAGGGTGGAAGGCTGCCACATCACTTCTGGCACAGTATAATTTGCAGCATCCTTTCTGCCACAGACACCAAGGCTCATCTCGCCAACCAGCCATGGACTCCCTCTTAGGCCCAGGGCTCTTCAATATCTTCATAAATAACTTGAATGCAGGACTTGAAGGGATACTAATCAAGTTTGCCAATGACATTAAACTGGGAGGAGCTGTTGACTCCCTCAAAGGCAGGGAGACCCTGCAGAGAGACAAATTAGAGGGCTGGGCAATCATCAGCTGTATGAAGTTTAACAAAGACAAGTGCTAGATTCTGGGCCTGGGATGGGGCAGCCCTGGATGTACACACAGACTGTGGAATGAGATGCTAGAGAGCAGCACTGCACAAAGGGACCTGGGGGTCCTGGTTGATGGCAAATTGAATGTGAGTCAGCAGTGCCCTGGCAGCCAGGAGGGCCAACTGTGTCCTGGGGGGCATCAGGCAAAGCATCGCCAGCTGGAGGAGGGAGGTGATTGTCCCACTCTGCTCTGCACTGGTGTGGCCTCACCTTGAATATTATGTGCAGTTTCGGGCACTGCAATATAAGAAAGATATTTGCTCTTAGAGAGTGTCCAAGGAGGGAAAACCTTGAGGGAAAGCCATATTAGGAGCAGCTGTGGTCACTTGGCCTGTTCACTCTGGAGAAGATGAGATTGAGGGGAGACCTCATTGCAGTCTACAACTTCCTTATAAAGGGAAAAGGAGGGACAGGCACTGGTCTCTTCACGCTGGCGACCAGTGACAGAATCTGAGAGAAAGGCCTGAAGTTGTGTCAGGGGAGGTTTAGGTTGGATGTTAGAAAAAGGTTCTTCATCCAGAGGGTGGTTGAGCACTGGAACAGGCTACCTAGGGAAGTGGTCACAGCACCAAAGCAGCCAGAGTGCTCTCAGACACACAGTGTAGTTCTTGAGGTGTCCTGTGCAGGGCCAGGAGTTGGACTTCAGTGATCCTGATATGTTACTTCCAACTCAAGATATTCTATGATTCCATGAAAATAACAAGGACCATACAGCAGACTGGGAGCAGATTATTTCAGAACAGAACTGAGTTTTGGACAGGAGAGTTTGGATACGTTAGATAGAAAAGAAAATCTGGGTCCATTCTTCTAAGGAAGAAAATGAAATCTTTGCACGCAGACAGGAGGAAAAAAAACTAAAATGAGAGAAAGAAAGCAGAAAAGAATATAAGAAATGAGTGAGGGCTGTTGTCTACAAATCTCTCTCATCTCCTGCTCTGCTACAATCAGACCCGGTTTTAGAAATGCCTGATAGTGTTCTCCTTCTTTGTGCTGCCTCTTTCCATAGGCAGCTCATGTTGTCCTGGTGTTGCCCCTGCCCACGTCCCTGAGGAGCAAGTCTGGCCTTTAATAGCACCTGAGGTAAACCAGTAGGAAGGAAGGACTGCAGGAGAGATGTGAAGAAACTGCTCAGCTCTGTTTGGATGGGAGGGGTTTGTACCCTACTGAGATCTAGAAAACAAGTAGAAATTGTAGACATAAGTTTTGAATAAATAAAATAAATATTTAAAAAACACCCCCAGTTCTGCAGTTCTAAGGAGAAAATAATATTTGATTAAAAGACAAAACATGTATGGGGTAACTTTTTCATTTCCTGCTCATGATGAAGGTATTACTGACATTATTTAAGCTGTGTTGAAGACATATAACAAGAGTCTAAGCAGATATAAATGTTTTTCTGGAATGTTATTTATAGTTCCTTGGAATACCCAATGCCAAACGTCAACAAGGTTTATGAGAAACCAGTGAAGACTGTAAATTGTTAGACTTCTAATTTAAATCATGTTGCTGACTCCATTTGTTTCCTAGACATTGATCTGACATTCAGATAAATCTGAAAAAAATTCTTCAAGTTGGACAGAGATGTAGTTTTGGTCAGTAGGAATCTGACTATGAGAAAGACAAGTCATGAGGTTACTGGGAACAAAGCCACAGGCAGTAATATACCACACTTGAATATTTCTTTTTTATTTATTTAAATGTTACCTTATTTGATAAATTGCTTATGCAGCCATTTAACTGACTCTTCTGGAAAGTGTTTATTTGCAGTCACCTCAATGTCAGCAGTGAAATGAGCTGGGACTGAAATTTCATTAAGAAAGTAATATTTCATTATTATGGCCCCAGCAATCATCACTCTGTGTACATTAAGTCCAAAACCTATAAAATTTTATAATAATAATAGAACTATGGCAAAAAATGGGCATGAGCCAGACAGGATATTCACTATTAATGCACTGGCCATACCAGCAGCCTGGGCTCTTGTGGAACAGTTAGCTCAAAGAGTATGTAAGTCTTAAATTTTGAATTTCCTTTGATTTGCTCATTTCAATTTGCAGCCTTAATTTCCTTTATTACAAAGAAAAAACTCAAGGAACCTGCTCTGTGTCAAAATGAGCCCTCCTGCTGTAAAACCTGAAGGAGAAGGCCAAAAAAGGAGGGATAAGTTACAAGGATCCTCCCTGGGACATCTCCAAACACTTACCGCAGGACAGAAGGTGGTTTCCCTCCTGTGAGAAGTGAGGTGACAGTGAATGGTCAATCCTTCATCCCCTGGACAGGCATGCGGTGTGGACCAGGGGCTGGTGCTCTCCTGCTTTTGAAATGCCCACCATCTTATTTCCATTTTTAGAGCAGCTAAATGTAACCTTTTTCCTTACTCCTCTGTAATGCGTGTCTACAAACCAGCCTGCCCCAGTTCAGCTAAACTGTATTAAACATTTCTTCTCCCAGGCCACAAGTCTATGCTTTAAGGATTTGGTATTCTTATGGAGGGACAAGATTCAGAGTCCAGGAAGCCAACAGAGAGAGGGAAGGATGGACACAGAGACAAGCAGGGCTGCTGCAGCCATGCTGGCCCAAAGCAGCTGAGAGTCTATGGAAAAAAGTTGAAGGCAGGGTAGGCCTCTGCTCAGAGGCATGTCTTGCCCAGGTGTAGTCCTGCACCTGAATTTTTCTTCCTATTCCATACTGTGTCGCTTAGGCAGTGTGGTGCCCCCCAAACTTTACACACTGACTCAGAAGCAAGCCACAATATTTGCATCTGACTGTGTTATGAAGGTAAAAATGGGTTTAGAAGTCTCATTTTGAAGAAACCATGTTTGGAAATAACAGCCTGTTAACACACAGAGCACTTCTGTGGCTCCTTATGCCTTATAGAGACTAATCAGATGTGGACTTTTATTCCTCTCTTCTGTCAGCCTTAAAAGTCCTCAAGGGAAATAGGCATACCAAAATTAAAACAATTCAGATATAGTAAATAGAATAAATCATAGAAGTTAGGGTTATACTGGGGTTTTTGTTTGCGCCTTTTAATATATCAGGCAAATGGGATCAAAGGGGACTTTGAAAGACATGCAACTCTTACATAGCTTATCCACACCTTCCCTCCCAACAGTGTGATTCAAACCCTGCAGAAGTCGATGTGTGTCATAGGCTTCAGTGGTTTTAACTCAGCTTCTCAGTGCGTTACAGTCCCTTTGGAGCAAGAGAAATCTAACTTGACCCCTCCCATACACCAAATAAAGTTTCCACAATGGCACCTCTGCCTTGCTGACTACACTCTTTTCTTTTTTAATTGTACATGCGAATCCCTGAGAAACCTCACTCCAAGTTCAGGATAAACTCATGTTTCCTCTGCTTGCCAGAAGAAAATGAAAAGTAAAGCCCCATCAATTTTATTGCTCATAATTGTGGATAAAATGCAATATATTTGGTTCATATAAATTTGCTAGCAAATTATATTCAATAAAACCCTGGTGAGCAATTTAAAAGCATAAATCGCCCCATGCTGAAAAAAAGCTCATAAATTATACAAGAAAAGGAGTGATTTCATCAAAGAGCCAAGATCTGCCCATGGAATGTTTCAATAGTACTGGATTTATAGTTTTCTGGGAGACGATTTATGATCCCTAATTTTCTGCAATAAAAAGCTCAGCAGGGATTCTCTGAATGAAATATCTTTTAACAAAGAAATAAATAAAAAAAAAATAAAACCTGAGAGTGAATGCAGACAATGTTATTCTTGGAGAGCTGCCCCTTTCATGTTCCTACTCCAAAACTGATCATGGAAGACCCTAATAAAGATTGCATAGTGAGAAAGGAAGGAAAACCATTCTTTGAAATAAATGCATTGCACAGTTGGAGAGGGCATTTTTAGTAATAAATTCATCCATGATGCTTCATAGCCATTGTCTTTAACTAAGAACAAAATGATCAGACCAGTTTAAAGGAAAGGTTAAGGATTTCCAACACACCGGGTATGATTATATCATACAAATAACCTAGAGGGGGAGGCTGTGTGTGAAGCCTGTACACAGATGTGACATGCAATCACAGCTAGATGCACAGAGAGATTCACTCACTTCCCCTAATTTTAGGGCTCTGATTCACAGCCCTTGTCAAACTTAGTGGCAGTGGCTGAAGAGGTTACTGTTCCCCTGAGCCATCAGTCACCAGGCAGCAGGGACCATGGATCAGAGAACATCTTTGTTGCAGGTCACAGCCCAGGGCACCAAGGTGAAATGAGAACAAGACTTAAGTTAATATGCCTGGCTATGAATTATGACAGCTGAGGAGGGAACTTAATGTCTCTTTGACTGCTAAATGGATGGCATAGTAAAAAAAAAATCTGCTATTGGCTTTTAAAAACTCCTCCATAAATCACCAAGGTTGTGACCAAGAACTCCTGCTTTGAAAATCAGCTACTGGGTGATAAGAGAGAGAAGATAATGGGATGGATAGACGTTTGCTGTAGTACACCATGGTTGTTTTTCAAGATGTTATTATTCTCATTTAATTTACAAGAAGCCAAGGCATATAAAAATGTAAGGACCTGCGTGAATGGTCAGACAAGCAGATTGACAATGTTGCGATCTGAGCACATTATCCTACATGTCAGATTGAGGGCTGTCCTCCCTCTGCACCACACACTAGTTAACCACACACAGACCATGACCATCCTACGAAGGGATAGGGATAATCATCAGCATAAGCAGTCAAATTACCTACTGCTGAGTATCTACATCACTCAAAATCTTTCACTGTCCCTCCAGACTTTCAGAAATAGAAAAAGGGTGAAGGTGCAGTTCAAGTAGATTTCTATCCTTTGGATTTTCCCTGTTTATTTTTCTCTTGTGAGGGCTATACTCTAGGGCCCCAAGCTTTCAATTTCCACAGCAAAAATACAGACATGGGCAGTTAGGAGCTGATCCAATGTCCATGCAAGCCTGTAGCTGAAAGGACTCTGTTGCCTTTGTTAAGACAGAGCCCATACCTACATCCATACAATACAAATGAAAATAAAATGCTCAAAAACATTTTGTTCTGACAGCAAACAATGGACAGAAAAGTCCAGTGAAGATATTTGACAGAACAGTCTTAATCTCATCGAGTTTTGTTATGAAATAGAACAATAATTGCTGAAAATAACCTTGGTTCCACTACCTCTTTTATATAGCACAGCAGATTCAGTTGACTGCAGCAAGGAGGAAGATTTTTCAAGAAACTAGTTTAAACTCACATTGCAGCTCTGGAGGTCTACCAGCTTAGAGTGCTGAGACAGAACAGCTGGCTGAAAGTAAGGAAGTGTGTCTTTGGAAAGGTAATTCATAAGTATTAAGCATGTAAGATTTGCTATCTATCACCTCTCTCTGCTCCAAAACACTTTAGAAGCACCGGGCATTTTGCCCATGTCTGTCTGGCAGGACCTGGGAGTACTTCCTAGCTCCTCTGTCTAGGTATTCATGCCAACTACATGCAATTCTACATTGAGACCAGATCCAGATACACATTAGTCCCCTCCATCCCATGTAGTGGGACCCTGACTTATGGCCCAGGAGGTGACTGCAAAGTGCCCCTGATGCTCCCTTGATTGGACCAGAAAGTATGTGCCTGGAGCTAACTTACTCCATACTCTTACAACATTTATGTTTGAAGCAGATCAGGAGAAGGCATTCATCAACATCTCATTCATTGTTCCTCTAGGAAAAAATATAGACTGCAGTTTGATCATTCACTGCTCTTACAGAGTTGGGGTTTTGCTTGGTTCTTTCCCCCCCCCCCCAGAGGATCTGGACTGTATTTTTAATTAAACAAGAATGCAAAACAAAATTTCTTTTTTTTTTTCAGGTGTAAGCGTTGTAGTAATCTACAGATACTCCAGTAACTTCACCTATATTTTTTCATCCACTATTGATACAAGAATATATATATGTTGCCATATATTAACATGTCTACTTGGCATCCCAGTGTGCCAAAAAAATTAGCATTTTCTTATGCAGACAGTGGTATCTGGCTTCCCTACCAAATACCAATAACATTTATTTGACATAAGTAGAAACATCCCTGCAAAACAAACTACTTCCCACAAAATAAAGGCATTCAAAACTACAGCTTTGTGATCCCTTCAGTCAGCTGACTAGATTTCAGAGACAAAATTAAATTTCTTTTTTATACATCTTGGAGATGAGTCTAGCATTTCAGTAAATGAGACATCATCGATGTTCCAGTGACCAAATGTATCCCCTGAAGTACATCAAGTGGCTGATCAGGGCAGGAGCTGTGTCTGCTTAGGAATTCCTGAAAGGGCCTTTTGAACACTCCTTCTGTGGATCTGTCCACGACTTCAACACAACTGAGGTGAGGGGTGGAGGGGAAAGCTGTCTCTTAGGTATTTATCTTGATCCACAGAATAGATACAAGCCAACCCTCCAGGCTTTTACTTGATCCCATATGAAAACTTAGGTCAATCAATAATTATTCATGGCATTGTGCAGCCATACTGCATCAGTACAGGCTCCCAATGATCTGCAACAATAAAACCAGGATTTTTGAACAACCTGCCCATTATTAGTGCCTAAAATAGTGGAATTGGATCCCCAGAATAGGTTATGCTCAGAAAAGCAAAAGAACCCTGCCTGAAAGCTTTCCCTTTTTCTTGTTCAGCACTATCTAACTCACCTATGTGAGAACTCACAGCTCCTGAAAAGAGAACGAAGCAAATATAAAGCTGATTTCACGAACTGAAATGCATAAGAGGGCATCTGAAAGGAGACAAAACAACAAAATGACAATTGTACAGTAGGCATAAAAGAAGCAATTTGAGTTAGAAAGCAGTCCACATTCATAGACTGGAAACACCCAGAGATGTACCGCCGGGGGAGGGGTCCAGCTCACAAACAGCCTCACACGCAGCATACATAAAACAGTAACATCTTTGCATAGTGTGTTGTAGTAAAGTGAGAGTCACAGACATCCCAGAAAGAAAGCTGGAGGGGATCTCAAGATGTCATTTATTCCATGCTTTTAACATGAGGCAGGCTAAATACAGCTGAGAGTATATGCTCAATCTGTTCTTAAAACATTTTAATAAAGGTCAAGCCATGGATATACACGGAGAGCAAGGGAAAGAAATTAATTCAAAATACACTACCAGCCTTTCAAATGGCTGGGTTCCCCAAGCTCACCTATGTCTTCTCTGCAAACATGCTTTATTGAAGCAATAAACTTCATCTCTTGTCAGTTGCAACCAGAAGTACTGGGTGTTGGGATCAGATCCCCAGTGCTAATGCTGGGTGCCCTTATTTCGTCCAGAATAGTCAGAAAAGGATGAGGAAGAAGTGGGAAGTGGCCCCTTTGAAAAAGAAATCTGCTGCTACTGGCACAACAAAAAGAGAAATATCTCAGTACATCAGTGAGTCAGCAACTGGATCCTAAATATTTTCCAGTGCATCCAGAAAATTCCCAGAGTCACAGGCCATGGCACTGAGCAGGCACTAATCAGGAATTATGATCCTGAAGTCAGCCTCACTAAGTCAAGATGTTCCCACATCACTCAGATTTAAGGCAAAAGTTTTTTGCTATTGTTTCTTAAAGCCCAAGGCATAGAAGGCTCTTCCCAAATTTTGTGAAGGTGTAATCCAAGACACACATGCAATACAATCAATATTTAGCAGCACACAGTCACTAAGGCTTATAAGAAGAAAATATTAAAGAGAAAGGAAGGGAAAGAAATGTTCAACAGTAAAAGCAGGTGCTTTCTAAACAAGCCATAACTGATCCAGGGACTTCTGGCCTAAATATCATGGTGTACTTATTCCCTTCTCTAATTTCAGACATAAGATGGCTGAAAATGGCTGAAAACGAAGATGGAGGAAGAAAGGGCTGAGTGGTTTACCAAGGGTCAGTTCTAGCATACCCCTGGGAGTCAATCAACAGAACACAAGAGAAAAAATACCTGGAAGGAGTGCACTAACCTGCCTATGTGTCTGCTGAAGCAGTCAGAAGCTTACGATGATTCTGGGCTACAGTGAGATAAATTGGTGCTGATGTTCGTGCCAAACCACAGACACCACACTCAATTTGTTAGGGAATAACCCCAGGTCTTTCCAGCAAAATATTCACTCCTTCCATATCCTGTCAGTGAGCAATATGGAAAAATTTCCCTCTAATGGGGGAGTGCTGTGTCCTAAAACAAGCCTGGGAAACCATAGCTTGTACTTCGTGCATGAAAGTACTGGACAATTAGAAACTCAGCTGAACCATGCAGATTGTCTGCTGATGAGGGTAGACACTTATTAAAAAAGTGTGGAGGAATTTATTCTTTGTACTTTACAGCTGTTGCCATTTCAACCACAAGGCCAAGTTTACATCCATGACAGCAGAAAACAACAGCACATTAAAAAAGAGATCCAGCTTGATAATTACACGACCATTTTCCACCTTTCTGAGGGAGTTTTTTTTGCCTTCTATTTCAGTGGCTTTTTCAGGGCAAAAGATGATTTGTTTGGTACCCTAGAAAGATGGAGTCTCTTGTTGTTCCCCAAGATGGGGACAGGAGGAGTGTCTTGGAGCAGTTTCTGTCCCCTCTGGGTGGGAGGCCAGTCTATTTTCAGCCTGAGTGGGATTGCTAGTCTCTCCTTTTTATAATGTCTTTCTCCTTCCACATTCCTCATAAAACTACGTCTACAAAAAATGTACCTCCCTCACAGAGGGGAGCAAGGATGGGGCTCAAATAGAGATGAAAAAGCACATTAGTCTTCATGTGGTTTTTTGTTTGTTTTTTTTTTAGTTACCTGTTAAGATCCAGCAAAGCCTCTGGAGATGTGTTTTTCTTGTTATCTGGATAAAAAGAATATGCTCTTTAGACACTGCACTGACACTCTGATGTCACCCATTTAATACAGTCCATTGGGCAAATGAAGATAGTCTTCCATTACCTCGATGTAATATCCTTGATTAAACTGAGCTGCTGCCTCTTTGGAGTTTAGCTCAGAGCTGGGCGATCTCTTCACCGCTGTTCCAAAATCAGTGAAGCAAGATGAAGAACGGCCAAGACCAAACCTTAACATTGCCTCATGGCCCCAGTTCAAATCTTCATAAAAAAACCTTGTAGCAAACATCCCTGAACATGTAGATTGCCTACTCTTATCAGAAGAGCACAAGTGTTGGGGCAGATGCCATTTGTCATGCTGCATGACTCTAAAGTTGATGTCCTAGGATCATCTGTATATGTGATGGACAAGGAGCAGTCTATTGCATGGTGTGATAGATACCCCCCCAATAATTTTAACAGTGTGTATTGGCCCAGTAACTGTTTGTTGCACAAATATTTTGGTTAAGTTTAATAGCACACAGTAACGAAAACAGTCAGAAAGGAAGAAAAATGGCTTGAACTCAGCCAGTTAACACAGGACAATGGGAAAGTCATGGGCTCACAGGAGTCTGGTTCAGCTTCCTGCAGGGCCTACTGAACTGGCTGGGAAAAACAGAGCCAAAAGTCTGACAAGCGAGAAGCACAAATGAACTCTGGCTGCATCAGCAGGACTCTCTTTTCAGAGCCAGGGAGATCTTGGGGAGCTGTTCAGGGGCACCAGACCGAGACTCAGGCACTCACTGTAGTGTCTGCAGAAGCAGACACCTGCCTCAGTTGCCAGAAGGACAGAGCTTTGGATAACTTGGAGAATGGGGAATAATTGCTCATTTTGTAAATGCTTTTTTGGAAAAGGAAACAGTACAACAGTTTCCAGAAAGTAGTTTTGACATTTTGTGGGCATTGTTTGACTACTGATGTGAGCCCCACAGCCCCATTGGTCCAGGATCACCCTAGTCAGACACCAGCAGCTGCCTCCTCCGTATCTCTCATGCCAACGAGATCATCAGACAGCACCTGACACCTGAGCCAAGTTGTTTTCTTCTCTTGTTGGCCTTGCAGTCCATCAGAGTCCTGACACCAAAGGGGCAGAAGTATTTCTAGCTCTGCAGTCAACCTGAGTGCTTGAACAGACACAATGGGGCAAGCTTGCACCGGGAGAAAGCATTGACTATCAGCACTGGTGATGGTAATGCCCTTTGCCAGGACCTAGTATCCTTTGCTCTACAGCAAGTAATTAAGCTAGGCTTATTTAAGTCACCTGAAATAATGTTTAATCTATTAGCAAATTAGTGATTTTGCATTACATTTGCAGCGGAGAATGTGCCAGGCTTGTTCAGCTCCTGCCTCCCAGTTCCAGGGCACTAACAAGAAGTACTAATGCATGTCCCCTTCGTGATCATCTGAATGTATCCACACAGCATTGCTTTTCCATGCTGCATTTCAAGGGCTAGCAGTTCTCCTCTTTCAAAACCAAACTGCTTATTTAGATGAAATTTCATCAAGACTCCTGTGGGCATTATAGATGTGCATCAGTAAGAAAGGACACAGCCCTTGCTAGACAACAGCAAACACTCACTGGCTTATGTATATGAGGACAAGTGACTGCTAGGTCATATTTAATTTACCCTTACCACACTGACCATAATTCTATCTAACTAGAAGAAAACATTGCATGATGGGGAAAACAGGCATACCACAAACTAAGTATACACCACAAAATCCAGTACAGCATGTTAAGTAAGCAGATGTCACAGGAAGGAAAGTACAATATAACGTAGGTATTGAAAACCTTCAACTGACATCTGCTCTTCTGTATTTCTGTCCAAAGATCTCTAATACCTGGCTTTATTATCTTATTTTTTATTCTTTCCAAAGTAAAATGGCAACCTTTTATCTGCAATTCTCTGAAAGACATTTTTCCCCTCTTCAGAAGATCAGGTATCTTCTTGTTAAAGGTGAATTAATGTTCATCTGATAGATGGTTTCTGACCAAGCAACCATTGACACTGGTGGGTTACTTTAGAGAAGGTCTATATATGAACATAAAGAAAATGACTTTCAGCTTAGGAAACAGCAGCAGAAACAAAATGTTTGTCAACCTTAGATAGCCTGAGCAGCACCTTGTCCCTTAGCAGGGAGCTACTCTAAAAATGCAATACTAATAAAGGAAGAACTGGCCCATAAGAGCACCAATCTTTTCTCTTCTGTCCACAATCGCTCATAGAAACTACAGCTTAAAATCTCAGCAGGGAGCTGGATGTCAAGTGCTTTGGAAGCTCAACTTGAGAAATATTACAGGGGTTCAGTTTTAAGGAGTCTTCTAAAAATCAGGCTTTGTTTTGGGCATCATAAGCTGTTCCACATCACCAGCCAGATGCTAAGATCTTGGGCAGAAAGTACATCGTCCCATAAGCAATATGTACTTCTTCACAACAGGAACTCAATCTGATGTTTGTAATGCTTGGCATTCTAACCTCAAGTAAATACACCAAGTAATCTGCAGGATATGTCTCTGAGCATGCTTACATGGTAATAATGATGTTAAAGTAGAACAGCCATATGATTTATTATGCCTTGTGAAATAAAACAAAGCCAAATCTCTTCCCACCATGGGAAGTACCATCGCAGTAGAAAATGGAAACAAGAAAAAATTAAATACCACCCAGGCCTGGTTTAAACATGCAAACTTTCTAATAAAATATCAGAACCAGATGCTGCTGAAGATGAGTGATAATTAAAGAAGATAAATTAAAGAAATGTTTTTCCAAGGAATGACTCTACTGCACACAAATTGCTCCAGCATGGGGAAAAATATATAATAAAATTACTGCTGCTGCCTGTTTTCAAAAGTTTCCATTAATAAGTGAAGGCAGGTTCCCTGCTAAATTCCCTTATATCCAGGCTCCCTCTTTGCCTCTGTTGGTTTAATCTCAGTGTGGTTTAGCAGAGTGAGCAGAGGACTGAGCGCCAAGAACTTGGTTCCAACACTGACTCACTGTGTGGGCTCCCTTATGTCATGCTCCAGGCAGGTCAGCCCTGAAAAGCATATCTCTAAAAAAGGTCCTGAGGGGTCCAGAGCCTGACGATCTCCCCATTCTTGTGTCAGATGTGCACAGTTCATGACAGGTTTTCCTCTGGCTGCCAGACCAGCAAACTGATCTCAGGCTAAGATGGTGTAATGTGAATTTTTTTTTGACCTGGTGTCTCATTGCAAGAAATGAGTACACTGGAAGCCAAATTATGCAGGCACCTGTGCAAACTCACGGCAGGAAACATGGCTGGAGCATTGCAGATAAAGGGTGGATTCAGCAGACCCACTAAGACCACCCTGGAGCTTTATGTGCCTGTGTATAAACTCATCTTAGTCCAGGTTGTTGTTAAATTTCATTTTAGCTAAACACAACATGGTGTTTAAGCCCCTCAAAGACTTTTAATTTCTTTAGATTTCTTGCGTGAAGCAAAGCACCTATCTAATTGCCAAAGGCATTTTTGTAGCAAATAAAATAACGTGCTGCACCAGGAGAGGAAAAGAATAAAATGAAACCATGTCAATACATGGCCTAGTTCCCTTTTAACCACATGTTCCCCAGGCCCATAACCTCTGCAAAAGCCTATGAGGAATAATGTGGTTTGCAGTGTGCCTGTAAGGTCAATAAATCTGGCCTGTTTCAGGCTGAACAAGGGCTCAGAGAAAGGCTCAGGTTCCCCTTGCTTATGGAGTGCCTGTGTGAGCACACTTTGCTTCGCACGCAGCGAGCGCAAGGTGAGACAGCGCGGCTTCAGCCCACCTCATGCGGGTTTGTGTCCCTGGGCTCTGCTTCCCGTGCCTGAGGCGCTGAGAGGACACGCGCGGTGGGTCACTGCAGTTCGACTGCCTCTCACAAAAACAGGATAACACAGCTGCGTGTCTTGTATGCGACGGTGAAACCAAAGGGAGCATCGTGAAGGCCACCGGGCTCACAGCTCTTTCTCCTGGATAGCAAAGTCAAATGGAATGGATGAACACACACGGAGTCAAGACCAGGGACAGGCCTCTTGAGCACGCAAGCTCCTAGCTATTTGCAGATGTTTTAGCTCAATTTGGGAATTTATCCTCGATTTGAGACTCTGCGCAAGCTAAATCTGTCCACAGGCCAGTCTGCCGGCCCCGGCCATGTGGCGAGGCCAGCTGCACTCTGCACCTTTTCCACCCCAGCCTCCTGGGAGTGAGGCTGCTGCCGCTGTGCTGTGCAGGCACAGGGGGACAAGGGCTATGGATGACAGTAGCTAGGGCTGATTCCAAAACAGTAACAGGCATGATCTGCAGGCCAGACCCAGAGACAGAAGAGCAGTGCTGATCACAGCTCTCCTTTAGTCCTTTAAAAAGTACATTTATTAAGACCCTCTAACCACTGCAGACCTTTGAACTTTAAATAAGAAATGTTCGTTATGCATCTCACAGGGAGATTGGTGATCTCTCCTTGATCTCTGCCTCAGTCCTCATGTTACCAATGCTGCAGGGCATCTGCCCCCAAATCACGCTTCTCACCAGTTGGACAGACTTCACTGAATACAAGATTCAGTGGAGAAGGGAGGGGAGGGGAAGGG
>VYXB01003585.1:0-22115 GCA_013397135.1 Pachyramphus minor | reverse complement strand
GGAAGGGAAGGGAAGGGAAGGGAAGGGAAGGGAAGGGAAGGGAAGGGAAGGGAAGGGGTCATGAAACTGGGTGTGTAATTTATATATGAGGGAAAGTTTAAACCAGTGTGATTGGCAAGAATATAACATTACTAAAAGCCACAGACATGCTAATTGGTGAGTCATTTAAGTAAACCCTATTGATCTTGTAAGTTTGCCAGTTTTCAATTTTCACTTTTGCTTGAAAACAGCTCAGAAAATAAGACTTAACCAGAAACTCATGATCAGTGACTTTTTCATCCAATTTTTTAGCAAACATAGCTTCTGTATCTTGAGGGGTGCTTTTGTTTGACTAAGGGACCAGTCATAGAGAGCTTCCCTTGACTCACCTAAACCTCCCCCAGAGACAGTTGGAGCAGGCCACGTCCTATATGCTTTCCATATTTCCATTATTTCCCTATTTCCATTGCAGCTGCAAACCAAGATATTCTTTTCAACCACAGTCTTCACTGCCAGCAACCGGTCTTAGGTGTATGACAAATAACCACCAGAGGCCTGTGATACCTCAGCCACGCCACTGCAGAGGTGGAGGACTTTAAATGGTCAAGCCTGGCTCAGCTCGATTTTCTGCAGTTCTCACAGCCATGCCCAGCTGCTCAGAAATTTGACTGACACTGTCAGCTTGCCGACAGTAAAGGAATGTGGCTGTTGTCTAATGATTCAAAGATGGGTATAGTTCAACAATTCATGTAAAGGAACAAAATGTGGTTTGCTTTTATCCCATTATCCCATTTATCCTTTATTATTTGAGCTGTAGTGAAGGAAAACTTGACAGAGTAGCCAAAGCAGGTATCCCTGGCCAAAGGTGCTCCTGCTCCTGTGCCACAGGTTAAGAAGGTCTTGTCCTCCCTGAAAGAAGCACCATTATCTGCTGGCCGATCCTCAGCTGCTGCGACAGAGGGATGGGCACCTTCTCCCCCTCAGTAAGCAGGCACAGGGTTTCCACATTCTTAAGCAAAATATTTACTTTACAAGTGCTGAAATAAAATTTGGAAAAGTGAAGAATAATATTTATTTTGATGACGTTAAATTGCATTAAAGCTGAAAGTGAAAATTGGATGCACGCACATACACTGAAGGCATTATTCACTAATCACAGGAACATAAAAGAACTGGAAAATACCCTCATTCACTGCCACTAGGAAAGTTGATCTGGAATAAATTACAGGCAAAATGTATAATTAAGCAAGCTATTATTATCCAGTGTCTTAGCAGATGTTGACCTCGTTTATGGTGACTGGGATAAGAATCCAAGTGAGATTTGATTTCATAGCTGTGTCCACAATGCCTTAGACCTGTTGTACCACCTCAGAAATTCCCAGCATGTTAGCACTGGTATCTAAGTGTGGTGCTCATGGATTCCTGTCCTCCTCAGCTGCTGACTGGGGAACTTTTCTTTAGCTTCTTGGAAAAGAGAAATGGTTTCACTGATCTGTCAGCCAGGCTGCATACTTGAAACCTGTATTTAATTACTTTGAAGAAGCTTTAATATTCCACCAGTACAAGGAAGGGGGACCTTCCACTGCAGTGCTATTCTCTTATTTTTTATTTTTTGCAGGTGTAGGCTTGTGGTTTAGTTACTGAAACAATTATTCTGTTGAAAATATCCTTGGCATGAGAGATGAGCTGCCAAAGTGTTATGGGCACAGTAATTTGTACATAGAAATGAGGATCCAGGGAACAACATGAACATTGGCGTCCGGAGGGGCTTATGATTAAAACATTATGCTGAGCTTTTATGATTTCTACAGCTAATTAGCAAGATTTATAAGCATCTAACAAAAACCAAGGCTGAACACAGTAATGATCCTTATTTTCCACTTGAAGCAGAAAACTACTGGGTTCTAAAATAGCAGGGAAAGGAAGATGAAAAACATCCTTATCTTTTCATTTGCCCACAATTTAGACTAATTGCTTCTCTCTTTTCCATAGGATGAGTGGATGTCTCTCAGGTGGCAAGCATGAAGTCTATGACTTATTCACATTGATGGCAAAACCTTGTTGATTTAACAGAGAAAAGGTTTCCTGCTGTTTTCCTATAGTTTCAGACTAGCACTGGTTTTTGTTTTCCAGCAGTGTGCTGGGGGAATGTGAGGTGTCTGAAAAAGCCACTTCCACCAATATACACTTGGTTGATTCTGTTCCCCTGAGGTGCAAAAGGAAAAGGAGGAGGGTGGGGGGGAAAGAAGAAATACTGTTAGTTTGTAAAGTAATGAAGGGCTTAGTCTGCAGCCGTATACTGTGAGGGCCTCTGCTGCTCCCAGGGCTTCTGGCCAGCAGCGCCTGCGTGACCTGCCTGGGGAGTTCACAGTGTGCACGGAGGGACTATGTATAACCCCAGCCCTTCCCCTACAATTTTTGCATTTTCAGAAGCCCAAACATCCTCACATAGTCACAGACTGAAAAACCCTGGCCAGCATTGTCAAACTCTTCTATTTTGTCTGAACAAACCTTTCAGCCAGAAAAGGAGACACCCTCCAGAAAACTTGATTACATGGACATTGTATAGGATAAGCCTTGCTCGAAGTGAGATGAAAAACAACAATCATTACTGAGGCCAGTGGTAAAGGAATTGCTCCAATACAGATCCACAGCAACTGCAGTCAGATGTGGTGAGTGGTTTTGTGGTGATTGCAGCTAGCTCCTGTGTGCAGAACAGCCGAGATTTGACCCAGAACACAGCTGGTTGTTTTGACCAGGGCATTCCTCATCCAGGTTTGCCTTTGGGAAGAGACTCTCCAGCTACTGTGGGCATTGTCCTTTCCCAGCATCTGCATAGGGAATCTCTCCTGTTTCTAGTCAGGAATACAAGGACCACAGTTGGGTTTGCGCTCCCCTGGCTGGGAATTGTGACCCATGAGAGCCTCACTGGGCCCTCTGCTGCCTGGGCAGCAGTGCTGCCCTTGGAACAGTGCTACATGTAGGGAGATCTGCTGTGCATACAGCCACCTGAGGCAAACCTGACCTTCAGAGGGCCGTACTTCATTTTTTCAGGGAGGCAAGCTTCTACAGGCAGGCACACCTTCCTGTATCCCTGGGAAGTGCTGTGCCAACAACATGTTGCCACAAGGTAATAATTAAAAATACACAACTAGTGTGACCACAAAAGTCCATTTATAAAGTTCCATCTATTTATGCTGGAGCTGTGTTTCCTCTGCTTAGAGATATACAAATACTAACATGCCACACTTAGTAGTATCCTAACATTTTATCATTTTTTAATGAACCACTGTCATCACCTCCTCCAGTATTTTTTTTCTTGTTCCTGTATTCCTAGACAGTTGGCCTAAGTGGGTATAATGGGATAATTTCCACTCCAGTAATAGTTTGGCACTTACATTATACAGTGCTTGGTAGCTGGCGCATCCTTAAGACAGAGAATCTGATGAAGTTTATGGTGAGTCCCACACTGGAGTCATGCCATACTCTCCTTTTTCACCTCCAAAGCCAGTTCCATTTTTCTGGTGACATGGAGTGGGAGCAATTACATGGAAACATCTATGGAGAGTTTCTGGTCTAATGTTAGATTGGAAGGATAAGCCAGAGAACTTTTACTGAAGTGGCACCTTGTCCAGAGGTGCTTCAGAGCATGGGAATGTCATGTTGGCACCTCCTACTGCAAAATGTCCAGTGACAGGAACATCAGCAGAGCTTGACCTCACCATATAAAGCCAGGGCTGTGTATGGGTACAAAACTCTCAAAACAAGGCTGTCTGTGAAAGGATCTCACCCTGCTGTAGAAAGGAAAGTGGAAGAAGACCTGGCTTGGGCAGCATTGCTGGTATGCCAGCAGAGCTTGGACTAGTACCTGTAGCAGTGGGAGGGGAGTAGGGCAGGGAGCACCCTGTCAGAGGCAGCCCCCTGCATTCTTCATCCTCCAGCACAGGGAGCGGAGTCCTCCCAGCCTCCTTTACAGGTGTGCAGGGAAATGGGGGAGCGACAGGCTGCTGGGGCTCTCCTCCCAAGCATGTGCGCTCCAGATGGGCCAGGAGTGAAAGCCAGCCAATACGGAATATTATTTATAATAACAATAATAATATTAATAACATAAGAACATCTGGTAGCATTTTTTTTTCCATCTACCATTTGGCTGGAGGCAGAGCATCCGGGTGACATGACAATCAGTATTTCTGTTTTCAATTTAGCCCCAGCTCAGCTGCTGCTGCAGTGACTCAGAGACAGGCGCTTCCAGGACATGTCCCTGGCTCCCGGCTCGGCTGGCCCCGCAGGTGTCCCACCACCGACGGCAGAAGCACCTAAGATCATCCATGCTTGGGTTTCCTTTATTGGCTGTTTCATAGGAGACTGCAAGGGGGTTTTTACGCTTCCATGGCTCCTTTCCATCCTACCCTGTGAGGAAGTTACCCAACTGCAGCGGTGTGTGGTTTCAGACAGAAAACAAAAGCTAGCTGCTTTGAAATCAAACCAGAAACAGCCTTATTACACATTTCACGCTATTGAAAGTATATTGGACTAAATACATATTTAAAATATTTTGGTATTGTTTTGAATTCTAAGGCTTTCAAATTTGTCCAGTAAATATATCACTTCCACCTAGAAAGATTCCAGTTTTGACATGCAACTAACATCTAGCCGAAAAAATCAATGCTGTGGTTAAGAACAGTCCTCTAGCTTTTCTTTCCTAATTATACTGACAGAAAGCTAAAAGCAAAATTACCTTGGAAGCTGCAGCTGTTGCTCCTAAAGTGTATACAGACAGTTGCATTAGGAATATCCGTCCTGCTCATCATTAGTTTCTCCCAGCAAGTTCTAGGCTGGGGAGTTGATTTCTTTGGGATCTAGTGCAATGGCTGGATTCCTCAATCATGGAATACGGTTTCACTTCAAAGCAGTTGAAGCATTGCACACATACTCTCATCTGCTATAAATTTATACATCATGACAAACTTAAAAGGTGCACTATTAAAACTTCATGTTCAAGAATAATGTTCATTTAAGTATTTGAGCTTTCTCTCTGAAGTCATTAAAGACTGAGATTTATGTAAAGCAAATGAATTGTTCCCCTTATGCTTTCAGAGGCATGTATCCTGTTCCTGTCCTTGGGGTCAGCCAGCTCTGCATGCATGTTCAAGGACAAGCTAGGCCTCAACACTCACTATGTCATCAAATTTGCATATGAAGTAGCAAAAAACTGCTGATAAACAGAAAATCCAGACCTTTGGCTCAGCTCTTGTCCAGTTATTAAAATCAGTTGTTTTAGATGACATCTGAAATTAATCCATTTCTCCTAATGCACTGTACACACTACTCTGTGAATAATAGGTTAGATTAAATCTAATTATGCAGCTTGACCTCCTAGATTATGCAGCTGAATTTGAAGGGCAATGCAGGGCTGCTCCAATCATCTTTGTTCTAGTGCCGTGATTCTTAAAATCAGTAAGATGAAAATTTCAAAAATGCAGCACTATTTGTAACAGACAAAAGCCAGGAATTTGGGTTAATTCTACCTCCAGACTTATTTTAATCCCCACATAGGTTCCCTGTTGTCAAAAATATTATTAGCATATGAAATCTGCTGACTGCTTAAGTTTGGGGAATTCCAGTAATGAGGGAATTCCCATATCCTTAAATCAAATACAATTTCTAAAGCAGATCCTCTTCTAATGTATATTGCAAAGCTCCCCTGGTTGGTTCAACACTCAGTGACAGTAGCCGGGAACCTGGAGCCCTGGCATACAGAGGGCCACACTTCCATCTCTTGGCCTGGAGAGGCAGTCGCTCCCTTTCCTTTTGGGGATGCTTGTGATGCCACCAAACTGGGACCCCAACATTCGCCTTTTTTCAGGATCTCATGGCTGGCCCCAAATGCAGTGATTACATTACAGGGCAGAACACAAACAGACTAGAAACTTGGTCACTGAGCAGCCAGAAGAAATGGAAAAGAAGCAGAGTGGAAATGAGCAGACTTGGGAGAAAGAAACTGGGAAGGAACAAAGAGAGAGCTGTAATCAGAAATCATCTGAAGCAATGCTGTTAATACATTATGCGTAACAACGTCCTTGATGACAGTCCAGGACTCTCAGCTTGGGCCAGGGAACTGTCAGCTAGAAAGGAGTAAGTTGTTATATAGGTTCATGCTATTAATAGTGACAATGTTCAGTAAATCTTACCTTGTGTGCTGTAAACAAGTTTTTATTCCTGTGGCTCAAGACAAGTCCTTCCAAATCCAAAATTTATCTGTCTCCCAGCTACACAGACCAGAGGTCCAGCTTTGCAGGCAGAGCTGAAACACCATGATACTGGAGCACTGCACTGGGTGCATCCATTTTTAGCATAAATAGGTATGATTCACCTTCCACTTGCAAGATGTTGATCTTCTCTGTTCAGTTTCTCCTCCCCTTCCCACATTATACCTCTCCAAAATGAAGTCTTCCCTCCCTTCAGTAGGGCATTCCCTCACACACAAACTCTTTTGCTTTATGTATTTGTGACAGTGACCTGGGAGGGGGACAATTTGATTCCTACCTTTGTCTGAAAGATTTAGCACAGCAGGAGAGTGGGAACTACATCTCCACAGTCTCTAGAGAGGTCTTGTAGCCTGGAGAGAAAGCCTTACCTCTTCCAGTGCTTCCTCCAAATGTGATAATTAAATCCTTGAACCCAAAGATGACAGCTTCAATGGGGAGATTGAAGTCCACAATTACAAAGCTTTCTACACTCCTTTCTCCTACAAGGTGTGTGAAAGAGCTCTGGTTCTCCCTGGCAAAGGGATATGTGTGTGTGTGTGTGTGTGTGTGTGTGTGTGTGTGTGTGTGTACACGTGTGTGTGCATGTGTGTGTATGTGTGTTCAAACTGTGTGTCCCACAGACTGGGTAAGCAAATAGAACTGAAAGAGGATAGACTTAGATTAGATATGAGGAAGAAATTATTTACTGTGAGGTTGGTGAGACACTAGAAGAGGTTGCTCAGAGAACCTGTCAATGCCTCATCCCAGGAAGTGTTCAAGATCAGGCTGGATGGAGCTTTGAGCAACCTGGTCAAACTGAAGGTGTTCCTGCCCATGGCAGAGGACTTAGAACAAGATGATCTTTAAGGTCCCTCCAACCCTCATCAGAGGGAAGCAGAGAGCCAGTCAGCCAGTCTTTGAATACTGATGCGAAGGATACTTCAATTTATTTTTGTTGGTTTATGCCTTTTTTCCAGTGGTTGCCTTTGAGCATCACTCACAGACAAGACACTTTCCTCTCCTTCCAGGCCAAAAAAAGAAAAAGCTGTTTTCCCAAAAAGGTCTGGATAAGAACAGATACAGCCTACCTAGCAATTAAATTTGGGAGTTTCCAAGAACTTCAGAATCTTCCAAGCATCAATACCCACAAATTTGGTTCAACATTCAGACTTGTTCTTCAGCAAAGAAAAAATGTTGACTAGATTTACCTTTGATTTCCAGGCACTTCCACCTATGTAATTCCGAGTGCTTTGGCCATGGGACCATGGATTACTCTGTATTCTCAAAGCGGATGCGGCTGGAAACAAAGCTCCCTTCTGATATTAGGTTAGTGCTGCCGTTAGTAAGCCATGGGCTCATCCTGCAGGGGAAGGAAGAGAAATATTTCCTGGATTCATAAAGAAAGGACTCTGGAGTGGTCAGTAAATAGGAGAAGAAGTGAAGATGATTAGTGTTGTATTGATTGCTGCTAGCAAGCAACTCAGAGCACAGTCCCTTCCAAAATCTTTTTAAGGAAAGACAAAAGACTAGGGAAAAAGAGAAGCCATCCAGCCCAGTAAGTCAGGATGGACAGTCCATCCCTACAGTGAGTAAATGAGCTGGTCCAGTTCCTACCACAAAACGGCAGAAGCTGGAGGGCTAAGCCCACTTAACTTCAACCACCTTTTGCTAATGAGGGACCTTAAGCCACACATTTTGGGGGATCAAGAAACAAGAGTGCTACTGGCTGCATTACAATGAACAAAATAAGCAGCAAAGTACTCTGTGTGGGTAATAAAAATAATAGCCGGTGGGAAACATGAGGAATCACTTAAATGATGCAAGAGAAACGATATACATCTCAGTATATTTTTTCATAGGCAAACAGATGAAAACTGGTCCTCCAGCAAAGCTGGGGTACAGCCAGGGACTTGGATGTTGCAATCTTTTAATTTGCAGATTTCCTGTTGCCTAGCAGACTCCTCAGCCAGGAATTAAGACAGTCAAGATACAATTCCCAGGGAGAATTAGGTGCCTTAGAATAGTATTCCTAGAAACCAGCACACTGATCATGAAGTTTTTTACACTGCCCTGGAGAAACCACAGCAGAAGAGAATGGGACCACAGTCAGAGATAGGAAAAATATCTCTGCTCAGTCTGAATCTCCTCCCGAAGGAAGGTTTTCACGCCCAGGTAACTCTTTGTCACAGAAGGATACTTTGCTCTTTTCTTCACCTCCCATTGCCTCCAGTATCTCAGTAGCTGCATCATTCTCCAGGGAGGCCTGCTACAAGCCTCCATGCAGCCTGGTCTGCAGCAAGGATTTGGTGCTCACTGGTGCACATCCCATGCGAGCACCCACATCACAGCAGGGTCACTTGCACCCTCTCCCTCCACCACTGACTATGCAAAAAGAAGTGGCTACAACAGAAAAGGCTCAAAAAAGGCTCACCTTAAAAGGCTCACCTTAAAACACCAGCAAGCTGAATGCCAACAGAGCATATCAGAGAATGGCATTCAAAATTAACTAGAGAATGTGAGTTTGCAGAAATACCCCACTTCCCAGGTCAGCCTTCCATTGGTTGGGGATTCTCCCCCTGTACTCCACTCCAGTGAGACCCCACCTGGAGTGCTGTGTCCAGCTCTCAGGGCCCCAGAATGAGAAAGAAGTTCACCTGTTGGAGCAAGTCCAGAGGAGGCCTACAGAGATGCTCAGAAGGTGGAGCACCTCTCCTATGAATACAGGCTGAGAGAGTCAGGGCTGTTCAGCCTGCAGAAGATTCCAGGGAAACATTACAGAGTCTTCCAGTACCTGAAGGGGGCCTACAATAGAGCTGGAGAGGTACTTTTCACTATGGCATGTAGTGATGGGGCAAGAGTGAATGGCCTCAAACTGAGACTATGTTTAGACTAGATTCTTTACTGGGAGGGTGGTGAGACATTGTAACAGGTTTCCCAGAGAAGTGGTGGATGCCCCATCCCTGGAAGTGTTCAAGGCCAGGTTGGATGGGGCTTTGAGCAACTCGGTCTAGTGGAAGGTGTTGCTGCCCAAGGCAGGGGGGTTGCAACTGCATGATCTTTAAGGCCCCTTCCAACCCAAACCATTCTATCATTCTATGAATACACCTTGAAAAGCTGAATTTATGTCTGCTTGCAAAAGCAAGGCCCAGTCTGAGGATAAGTATGAAGGTAAACATGAAGCTATGATGAGGGAAGATATGCTCCATTTGAGGAATTGCTCTGCAAGAACTTGGGGATAAGTGAGGCTCTGAAAAGACTGGCCACACCAAGGGTGCAGCTTGTGTAAGCATGACAACAGAGGGTTAGGTGGACAGCATGGCATTTGAAGTGTGCCTAGAAATCAGGATTTAGGTGTCCTGAGACATTCACCTATCTAACACACCCATCTAACACACTAATTCCATAACTCCCTATATTACTCAAAGGAATGTGCAGATCCAGATAACCTTCATAAAAGCTTACTGAAGAATTTTCACAGCCAGCTCTTTGTCAGCACTTTCTCACCCCTGTATTATACATGGAAAACTGACAGAGAGACTCTTGTTATCTTCTCTTGTGTTTGCTACCTAGTGAATGAAGGCTCTGCTCTCCCTGGGGAAGAGAAGCACAGCAATATATTTCCTTTGTATCGGAACTTTGCCAGAAATCGAACTTCTCCTTATGCCCTCTTATTAAATGTACAAGAGTAATATTTATGTGAAATCACCAGAGAGATACATCCCAGAAACAACTATCCCAAAGAATATTTATGTGATTTTATCCAGCTAACAGTACAATGTTTCTGCATAAGCAGAATCTATTTAGGTAATATCATAATTTGGACAGCTGTATACTGCTTGCAAGCAAGCTCTCCATTGATGTCAGTTGGTCTGCAGACCTTAAGGCGTTGAAGAAACCTGCTTTAAAATAATTAAAATATACTTCTCATTGTCCAATTTAGAAAAACATTTTGAAATTGGCACGAATTATATATGCTTTAGACTTGTATTAGGGATTTTTTAAAATTTAAGATAAAAGTGCACTAAGTAATTTTCAATGCAGCATCACTCCCAGTCTGAGATTCAGCAGATTTCTGTCTCTGGGCTGCCAGTGAAACCTTCTTTCTATAGGCAAGTAATTTTCATTAGTTATTTAACTCTTTAAGACAGGCTTCCCTACTAGATAACCACTGCAATTTAAAACCACAGGAAAGCAACCTGCAAACCCCTTTGCCCAGAATGACTGCAAACGTGCAAGCAAACATGCACTCAGTAAACAAAGCAACCTTTAAATTAATGAGGATGCATGCCAATAGCTATTATGTTTTCTGCTAAGTGAATATCCTAGACTGAAAGGATTGAGATAAGCAGGACTCAAACAGTGCTGATGAAGTAGACATTTGACTTACTAGTTAATGGAATGTGCTTCAGAACAACCTACTGGAACTGGTATGAGTAAAAGGAGTAAAAAAATAGATTATTTTTCTGACCATACAAGACCATCTCCCACCTCTCAACAGTACCCCAGACTACTCCATTGTTATAATTAAGGTTATGTGGGTTATTATTAGTGGCAAAACTCTGTTGGAATAAACAGGACCTATTTAGCAATCGGCCGGACAAAACAATAGCAAATGGACCACAGAAACAATAATCCTGTGCTGGCAGAGATGGACACTGGATGATCTAATTGACCTTCTGCATCTGAACCTTGTCATCTATCACTGGCTATGGGCTGCAGAAGAATGAAAAATGTGTAAGATGAAAACAGGTTTAACAATGGAAAAAGAAAACAAAAATGCAAATGCAGAGTGAATACAATTGCTCAAGATGCAAATTATAACCAGACCCAGAGACAGATTAAGAAATGATGAGTAATACTCAGAGTGCCAGGCTCCAAATAGTAGGTTACTGTAATGCCTCCTTTTTAACCCCACTCAGACACTGAGCCAGCAGTAAACTTCATTTGCAGGATTTGGCTCTCCCCATGTTCAGGACATAGGCAGAAATGCACATTCAAAGCTCTAGTTTTACTTCTAGGTCTACTTTAGAGGCAACAACCTAGACTTCATTTGTCAATAGGAAGAGTCACAGAAAGTAGCTCATTTCATCCGAGGCAGCTGAAGGCTGGATAAAACCTGTGTGGAAGTTGGTATCTTCCACAGATCCCCTCTGAATACAGCCTTATAAACCCTGATTTCCCAGGGTTTATACCTGAAGCTATGTGAATGCTAGTGCTCCCATTAGCTGAAAAAGCACCTTGGATTTTTACCATAAGCACTCTGAAAATCTTTGATTTGTAGACCAAGTTAATCTGCATTTCTTCCATCTCTGCAGGCAGTTCCATTGGGCTAGCCAGGGCCTGAGGACAACAGCATGCTAAGTGCTTCTCAACTCTCACTCCTTCAAAGTACTCCATCTCTTTTCCCAGGCCCCTCTCAGGCACACCATCTCCTCAGGTAAAATTCAGAAAAAGAGACTGTTCTCCTTCTCTAAAATTGCTCTCCTACCTTTCTTTGGGAAACAATGGACTTGCTCCCCCATTCCTGGTCAAGAAGCAACTCTAATGCATCCCCACGTTGTGATGAAGCTCAAAAGCAGAAATGTTATAAAGGAGAGAAAAGTAGTAAAAGTACTCATGAGGAGCCACAGCTCTGCTCTCTTTCATCTCTGCTACTCAGCTTGAGGTCCACAGAGCACCATGGTTTCTACAATATCAGCAGGTGGCTGGTAAAATGGCTACACCTTGCTTCAAACAAACCCACAGCTTCCAAGCAGGTTTGCTGAGAAGCACCACCATCTGCTGGAGAAAAGGAAGTGGAAGCCAGTCACTCAGCCACCATTATTTACCAGTTGGCAGGACCTACTGGAAGGTGAAAAGACATTTTTATTATCAATGTGTCTAATCAAATTGTTCGATTACAAGATTAACCTAGGATTTTGCAAAGTGATTAGCTTGATTGCCAAAGATTTTCTTACTTATTACTGACCTTTTTATCCAACAAAAAGAGGGATACAGAAAGGTTCATAGACTTTATAAGACTACATCATTCTTCAATTAAGATACTACCCTTTTTCAAAATATTCAAAGACGTTACAAATCTCACTGCTCTCTGGCATATGACTTTCAAAGTGAGATTAAGAAGGGAAAAATACAACCTTAAAACATATAGCTCAACCTCTCCCAAGATCCTTGCCACAACAGAAATGGAGCTGAATGTGAGTGACCCTCTATTTTGAAGTTTTACAATTTCTTTCCTTGCACGTAGAATTAATAATAAGTTTAGGTGCATTTTACTCTTCAGACTCTTGCTGTTCTCTGACTCTAACAAAATGTCCCCTACCTCAGAATTACCCCAACAGCTCTAATAATCTGTTACAGGTCTCTGTTGAACAATTTCTTTGTAAATCAGACTGACACAGAATAATTTCCTTGGCCAAGAAAACCAAGAACTCAGCCAAGAAAAGGAAAAAAAGAAAACCCAAACCTTTCCCCTAAATTTTCATGCAAACACACAACTGTAATAATATTTGAGCATATTTTATCATCAAAATCAACTACTTCACTCTTAAACAACTTACAATATCTAGCCAGCCATCCAACTAAACTGCTGGCCTGTCCAAACAATTAGTCATATTTTAAACCAAAGATAACATGCAAGATCATGGTTTCCATAATAAATAAAATGATCATTTTAGTAGAAACCATACTTTGTGTCTGTTTCTCCAAAGTATATATGTTATTGTATGTATTTCAAGGTAGTTAATACTCAAATTACAACTACTGGAGAATAGAAAAGAAACTGAGGCTGGCAGAGATCCTACCTCATCCTGAGTTTCTGCTTCTGGGGCAGGAGTCAGGAAAATGAAAGGTCTCAGTAAACTTCAGTCTGTCATAAGTAATAAGTAGGAAAGAGGAAGGGGAACCCACAAAGAAACCAAAACAAGATGAGACCTTGGGATTTCAAACTCCCTTCCAATTCATATAGACAGAGGCTGTTTCCTTTGGGTTTAAATCTCTACCCCACCTTATAAGTAGAGGTCCTCAGCACTTACTTGACTGAATGGCCACAATATGCTGCCAGAAGAACAGTGATCACCAGGAGAACTCAGGTCACCAGTGATCAGCCCAAGAGACCGGCTGCTCTACCACCTGCCAACAGGTGAGCGGTTTTACTGGCAGGAAGCAGACAGGTCTGGAGACAAGGACATGGCACATTTTGGTCCTTCCAGGCCCTGCACCTCAGGGCACAACATCCTGCTTTGCCAGAAGAGGTATTGACAGCACAAAATAAAGCCGCTGGCCTCCCATCGCAGTGGGGAGAAGGGGCGAATCTGTGTCTATTGTGGCCTAAGGCACCCGGGCACAGAACCCCTTCCCCTCTACCTGCCCGTCTGGACAGGTGCTCAGAGGTTTGACACTGGCTGCTGGTACATCACCTCAAACCCAGCCACAGCAGGACCCCCTTCTGACAAGAACCAGCTGAAACAAAGACTTGGGACATTCAGAACAAAAAACCCAGGCTTTGGTGTGGGGTTTTTTTTGGATAGGTTTTGTTGTGGGTTTGTTGGGGTTTTTTTTCAGGCAGATATTTATGTTGCAGAGAGCACCTGAACTAACTGAAATCTAAGTAATGATGTGGGGAAGGGAGAGGGGGAGGAATGGGGAAAGGAGTGGAAAACCTTGGTCATCAATAATTCCGTACTTATAATAATTTCTAAAACTGGCTAAGCACCTAAGCATGTGCAAGACTGCATAGGCTAAAGTCTTTCTTGGACCACCTCCAAGACATTAATGCAGGTACACTTATAATTAATGAGATTACATATTTTGTGAGATCCCATCGTTTCCAGTTCAATGTACGAAGAGTAATTTTGGAGGGGTCAGTTGCCCTTTCTTGTCCAAAGAACTCGTGCCAATGTAAAATTACTAAGTGGGAGAAGAATTAAAGCATGTCACTGGAAACTGGACAGTTTAAGTCTCTGGAGATATACATCTGACTTTATAGTTCATTCTTGGATATCTTTGTTTTAAAGACTGAAACAGTGCAAGCAATTGAATACTAATTAAACAATTACAGTGTCTGCGGGGCATTTTTTCCATTACAGTTTCAATAACCTAAATGAGGTATTTTAGTTACTTCTGCAGAATCCAGATTTACAAAAACAAACATGCACTCCTGTGAACGCTGAAAGTCCTGGTTTATAAAATCACATATTGAGATCAGTTCTGAGGACAACACAGTAGATTAGCTGGACACTTTTCAATCTGCCTATCTTACTTTCCAGATGCTCCAAATCTACAAAGGAAAAGGTAACTGGTACCAAAAGACTCTTTGGGTAGCAAGCTTACAGACTGGCAAAACCTTAAACCAAGAAACTGTTACGTCTCCTTTTCTCAGCCCAGACCATAAAGAGGATGTAATATTTCATGGTAAAAGATGAACATTTGCCCACGCTTGTTTAAATAAAGTATGTTTGGCAGATATTGCAAAATGGACCATTAGGTACTTTTCCATCTCTAGAGTCTATTATTCTAATTTCATTTAGGAATAGGAGGACTGCAGTATCCATCTGTAAAAGTGAAGGCTAGAAAGGCAGAGTTAATCACAGACATAAAATCACAGGCTGCTGGAACAGACAACATGATCAGTTGTCCATATCTGGTAGCCCAGTAATCTGATAGTCTAGTCTCTTATCTTTAAGACTGAAAATATCCATCATCATAGAATAGGAATTCATTTCTAGAAGAACAAACATAAAACCTTGAAAATAATCTAATGTGCTGGAGGTACCTCACCACCCTGTCCTCTGTCTTTGTGCTGATGTGTTGCATCCTGTGAAGAAGGTTAAGACAGATTCTCTGAAATGTTGTGATGTTTTTCTCTTCACCTTGTCACAACTCTGCTGAGTGATGGAGGAGAATCTGAATGGTCTGTTCTCTCTGGAGTGAGCGAATAGTGTCAACACTGCTCTAGATTTCAGATCTGGCAAAACGTGCCTGAAGGTGACATGGAAGAACAGTAAGTTTTAATGACATCTCTGTTCTCATGACTTCCGTGAAGGTCTGGTATTAATAAGATAAAGCTTTCTTAAAAATCAAATGTTATTCTTGCGTGTCTCATACTGAGTATCTCAGCCCAATGCTGAGTTAAATAAGGCAGACACTTGCTTTAGATGTAGAGTGATAAGCCCCAGCTACCAGTCTTAATGAAATTCTATGAGTATGCTTTAGTCCCAGCACCATCAGTGCTCGCAGACTAGCAATGCTCCATACATAATTAGTCTTTCTTGACATTAGCAATCACAAGTATTCATTTTTTACTTTGGAAATCCTAACACAAATGGGTCTTTTGTGGAAAAAAATCTTTCAGACAAGCTTTGAAGATAACTGCTACAATAAAGGATTGATTTTCTCAGTTTCCTAGGTCTTGATCTGGTTTCCATAGTTTAGTACAAAATAAAGAGTACCTTTCTTACAACTGACAAGTCAAAGTGAATTAAACCAATTGTGCAGATTGCAACCTTTGAAGTTTTACTTGAAGATCATTCTAATTGCCCAGAAAAATTTAACAGCAATTGACAAATTCACTTGCATTGTTGCTCATGGTATCAAGCAGTTTTGTTTAAGAAAACATGTGATATATTGTAGGCAACTACTTTATATTTCAGCATGAATTTCCCCACTAATTTTAAAATCATTCTTTCTTCCATGTATTTTTAGTACACTCCTGTGGATCATTATTTTTTTACAGTTAGAAAGCAAATGAATGCAAACAGTGCCCAAAGCACTAAAATACTAAATGCTACAACAGAACCCTACAAAATTACTGGTTTCACAGGTAAATCGAGATTGAGATTTACAGGTCCACAACATTTTGCTTCCCTGATCTTCTAGCACAGAAAAAAAACCAAGTGGACATACAGGATGGGCTGGTTGTGATCAGCCCTAAAAGAAAAGATGGTGAAGTAGTTTAGCAGCTAGCCTGAGACTTCAGAAATGTTTGTTTTCCTACTACACTATGATGTCATGTATGACCTTGGATAAGTCACATTTCTAAAAGTGGAATGCCTATTTCATAAGGATCTTCTGAGGACAAATGTATTCAAGTACGCAAGACACTCAAATCATAGAATGATAAAATATTTTGGGTTGGGAGGGACTTAAAAATCATCTCGTTCCAACACCCTGAACACTTCCATGGAAGGGGCATCCACAACTTCTCTGGGCAATTTGTTCCAGTGCCTCGTCAACTTTGCAGGGAAGAATTTCTTCCTAATGTCTATTCTAAACCTACCTGCTTTCAGTTTAAAACTGTTACTCCTTGTTCTATCACTCCAATCCCTGATAAAGAGTCCCTCCTCATCTTTAGCTACTGGGAGGCTGCTGTAAGGTCTCTCTCTAGCATTCACTTCTCCAGATTGAAAAACCCCAGCTCTCTCAGCCTGTCATCATAGGAGAGGTGCTCCAGCCCTCTGATCATCTTCATGGCCTTCTCTGAGCCTGCTTGATCAATGTCTTTCTTACCTTGAGGGCCCCAGAGCTGATGGTTTACATAAATACATAAAGTAACTGTGTAAGCTACGGGTTTGGAAACTTCGCATAAAGCTCCTAGGATAAGGAGTCCTAGGTTCCCCTACAATTTGCAGAAAGAATGGCCACAGCACTGTATAAAGGGAGTTTTAACCTTCCTTTCCCAAAGGCAGATGTTCCACACAGGAAGACGCCCCCAGCCTGAGAGATGAATGTGTACTTGCATTTCACACACAGAAGCTATCTTCTCACTTCGGGCAGGATATAAAATCTGGGTTACCCACTGCAGCCACAGCTGCTCTGTCACTCTTGTACTGCTTCATCATCTAAGCATATAGAGTACAAATATCCCCACACAGCATCTCATTCCAAACACCTCCCAAAACTCTGTGTGCTGCTGTTTTCTGGCTAAGTGTTGCTACACAACACTGCTGCTTATTCACAGTGGAATTAACTCATCATTGCTTTCACACCTTGAGTCTTGTTTATGTCTTGCTACCTGCACAGACAAGGACTGTCTCACAAAATCACAGAGAGAAAAAACCCACCACCCCAGCATACCCTCACACAAGCTACCCAGGCATGCTCTCTTAAATGCCTGGGTCAGTATGTTGCAGCATCCACACGAAAGAAATCCCAGGACACCCATCAGCTGACAGACTGAGAGTGCTGGATGTCCCATGGTCTTTCAAGAGGAAAGGACTGACTTCTCAGTAAAAATCAGTAGCCACGGAGATTCAAATCCAAATCGGCCAAAGACCAAATCAGAAACATACTGTGTTTCAAAATAGCCAGTTTCACAGGGTTGGAAACGATTATGAGCCGAATCAGTTTGGAGAGAGAATTTTTGAAAGGAAAACAGAAGTAATAACTGGGAAGTATTAAAAAAGAGAGCACAAAAGATCCACAATCACACACCAAAACCAGGAAATTTCTGCTGCTGTGAGACACACTACTACTCTACACCTTAAAACCCTCCAGAATTTGAAGAGAGGCTGCAAGTGCTGCAGGGCTGCAAATCTCTTTATGCCCCTCCAAGGTGCTAAATCCCACAGACTAAGCCCAATTTTACTTCTGGGTTAACTTTGGCACACTCTGTCCCCAGATCACAAGAAGTAAAGCCATGATACAGCTGTTCAGTTAAAGGAAAAAAGTATTAAAGCATTAAGTCTCAAGTGAATAAATAACACCCAAAGGCAATACTTTTCATTTTACCTTTCCTTTTCTCCAAGGCATGGTCAATCTGTGTTGAGAAAGGCAGCTAATGACTTTTCTTCTTCAACTTTCCAAAATTTTACATTTGACAAAGCCCACGGTAACACAAAAGACCATCAGCTGCTTCACTTCTGCCAGGAGGTTCTTGGGCAATTCAGCAAGGAGCTGCACAGCCTCCACAGTCAGCCTGAGGTCTAGGAGTGACGTGACCAAGCCCACAATTTCATGACCACTGCGAGTCATCCCACATCTCACCTCTGAAGAAAGAAATTCACTCTCTTGCGGTAATCTTTTTCAGCAAAATAAAGAGTTTTCTGCTGGCTTAGTATGTTGAACTGGCACAAGATGGGCTCCAGTAAGAATCAGAGTCAGTGTAAGAGTGGGCAACTCTGCTGAGCAGAGGGTGAGAAAAGCCAGGACCAGGGAATAGGGAAAAGGCACAAACCCGCTCTCCTTTCAGCAGCACTGCATGGTCACATTAGCTTCCACACTTGTGAAACCGCAGACTGAGGACCTGCTGCAGAGTAATAACTCTTCTGCAGAACCTTTCATGAAATGTAATCCAGTACTCCCAAGCAGGATTCATATCTCACCCATCAGCTCCCCAAAGCATCACACATATACAGTAAGAATCTAATGAAAGAGGAAATAAAATTAGCTGCGCAAATATTTAGATAACCCACAAAAAAAGGAGAAGTAGACAGCAGCTTATAGAAATCACAAGCCAGAAACCTGATAAGATGGCCAAAAGGACAAAAGGAAATAAATTCTGTGACTGCCAAAAGACAGCAAGAGAGTTTGATCTTCGGTGTTTGCTCTCCTATGTGTTTGTTGAATTATTGTTTTTTTCTTATATATCAAAACCTAATTGGTTCGTTTTTGGATGGACAAAGTAGATGAAAATGAAGATGCAAAACTATTTTATAAATATTCTTATCCAACATACTATGCTCATATGCATATATGAAATTAAGGTGAATTAACTGGCCTCACTGTGAAGAAAGTAGTACTGTAAAAAAACAGACATTACCAACCAGAGTAACTCATAAATGAGCAAGTTGCACTTGTACACATCCAAGAGCTCTAGAACAGCAGATTGACAAGTGCGCTGGACTTGGTTCTTTCCACTAGAGGACTAGAAGACTAATATAACTGCTTTAGATATGGCATTGACATGAAAGATTAGGTGCTGCCTTGAGACTACATTCATCCCTACCTCAAAGCATCCTGAGAAGGGAAGATGATCTTGGTCACTGTGCATTTCCCCTGCTCCTTCAAAGCAGCTGGAGGCAAGTTAAGGCAGCCTCTCAAGCATCTGCTCATACTTGCTGAACAGCAATGGGGCAAAACAGCAGCTAATGGAGACAAGGAACACACTCTATAAATAAACAAAGCTCTTGTACCACTGGAAATGAGCAGGAGGGGTAGGTCTCCTGCTGAAGAGGGGCTGCACATCTTTCCATGCCAGCAGGAACGGTGTGGAGACAGGAGATGCTGCTGTGCCTACACCATCCCTCCATAATGCTTCAGCAGTGGCCACCTCCTTCAGAATCTTCACATTTGCCAGAAGCTCCAAGTAGGCAAAGCTGCTGTTGTCCATAATGATTAACAGACTATGCCATAAATAGAACTGATAGTATTGATGTGCCTTCTCTGTGCAGGAGGTGCCCCAGCCAGGTCAGCAAGGCACTGAGAACATCTGCAGTGAGAAGCTCCTGCCACCCCCTCTGGCAAGCGCCGGCTTTCGGATGCCTTTGTGAGCTTCAGCCTCACACCTGGAGGGGCTGCACTGGTGAAGAGGGTACCCTCTGGTAAGGCCACAGGAAGAGGCTGTCAGCATCCCACGGCTCTGCTTGTGTTTGGAACACTGCCTTTCCTCAGCCTCAGCATAGTTATGAAGAGAGGAACACACTAAGCAAGGGCTTCGTAAGCTCACAAGTTTCCAGAAGACTCTCCTGGCAAGAGGGAGGAGGAGCAGGAACATGGGCCACTTGCCAGAGATCGATCCGTCCAATTTAAAGAAATTAATTTAATTGTTTGTGGCAGTAGGAGAGCTTGCAGCTGCTGGCTCCAGGAAGCCTGGACAGTAAGACAACGCGGCGCCAACATTGCTAGAATTAAGCAAGTGAGGTGAACACCCAGCAGCCGAGACTCAGGAAGGTTGGTGGCTTCATGTCCCTGCAACAACAGGCTTGCACACCCACTGTTGTCATTCTGAACTGCTACATCCCAGGGCGGCGACTCTCTAAAATCCACACTGGCTGTTAACATTTAGAATAGCTGGTATGAGATAGTGCTTAAGAAACCCACTACTCTGCAATCAAAACCTTGTCCTGCAAAATCCAGGGGTCTGTCCAGCAAAGGGGAGCCCTGGCAGGATACTGGGGTGCTGGGACCCTGTGTCCTAGTCCAGCGAGGGGAACAGCAGGGAAAACATTAACAACTGTGTAATTACAAAATGATGTTTGCTTATTTTCCTTTTTTCCTTTTTTTTATTTTTTTTCCTCAGAAGATAAGAACAGTTGGAGAAGAATATGCCGTGGGGCCTCAGTAAATCTATTGCCAGGATTTGCTGTTTAAAGCTTTCATCCATCCAGTTTTAATCCAAATTAGTAGGAGCTTCAGAAAGGGATTCTGGCAAAGTCACAGCTGGAAAGATTTTCATCATTAATTCTGCCAGGCTTATAAAAACACAATTTAAAAAAAAAATAGGAAGGGGGTTGGGATGTAACAGCTCTTGGCGCAAACTTGTTTTGGCTTGCTTGTGGAATAAAAACAAAAACCAAAATGAAATCTATTAATTTGTATCTTTTGTCTTCTTTGACATCTTTACATAAGGCTGAAAATGCTATTCTATGATATTTATATAATTAATTTCTTTGCTTCACAAGGAGGCAAGGTGGCTGGGGGTGAGAGGGAAGGGCCCACTCCTCTGGACCCAGTGGCACGAGTCCCGTGCATTTTTTTGGCACGTCATTCCCTGCAGCAAACAGCAGCAGTTTAACGAGTTCAGCCTGCAGCCTGTCAGGTCGCTCCAGGGAACACCACAACGAGGAGGCAGAACAAGTGCAGGTGGTGCTTGGGTGCTTGTGTGTATTCACCCAGGATGCACCAGCACATTCACGCTGCTCACAGCAGCCCCTTTCCTTATGTCATTTCATTACCTTTTTCCAGGGACTGTTGTGTTAAGGAATGAGGTTTGAGCAAAGGCATACAAGTACTCTCTGTTCCACAGGCATTTTGAAGAGAGAGTAGGATCTTTCCAAAACCCTTCTAAATTGCTACGGGTCTGCTTATTAATGAGACACAAGGTTCTCTTCAAGACAGGAGCTTATGTTCTATGGTGCTGCTCGAGATTCTGTTTATCCTAGTCTCTGACACAACTGTTATTGCAATAAATCCACTGCACCTGCCTAGCACCCCTAATCTCATGATCTGAGATTAAACAGCCTCAAAACAAACCTGAAGGGCAGAACAGGTTATAAAGGCATGAAATGTGACCACAGAGGGGTCAGTCCACCCACCACATACATTCACACGAAAGGCAGAACCACAGCTCAGTGCAGAAGACTGCCTGTGTGTAAGCTGTTCTTCCAACTTAAAAGATCCAACTACTCACAGGATTTTCTCCACAGAGCTATGTTTCACCTCTAGCCAAAAATCACAGTATTTTAGGAACCTTCCCTATTAGGTGCTAAGAACTTTCAAAACTAAATTTTTCCTGTACTGAAATTACCTACTTGCATTTCTCCTAGTGATACATCAATAGAAAAATAAATAGAACGAGTCTTGCCTCCAAAATATAAGTGTCCACATCACCTGGAGGGCCAGGCCCAGAGAGTGATGGTCAACAGTGCTTCATCCAGTTGGTGGCCGGTCACTAGTGGTGCCCCCAGGGATCAGTGTTGGACCCAGTTCTGCTTAATATCTTTATTGACGGTTTAGGTGAGGCGATTGAGTCCACCATTAGGAAATTTGCAGATGACACCAAGCTGGGCGGGGAGTGTTGATCTGCTGGAAGGCAGGAGGGCTCTGCAGAGGGACCTGGACAGACTGGAGAGATGGGCTGATTCCCATGGGATGAAGTTCAACAAGGCCAAGTGCTGGGTCCTGGACTTTGGCCACAACAACCTCAGGCACACTACAGGCTGGGCACAGAGT
>VYXB01003583.1:328450-348572 GCA_013397135.1 Pachyramphus minor | reverse complement strand
GAAAGGATGAAGTCCACAGCATAAAAAGCAAAAATACTCACCAGTTATTACATTCCTCATAAACCACTGAACCCATTTCAAAGAAACTTCCATGGTAGTCACAAGGACAGTCCATAGGTTTGACACACAATTCATTTTCATAAATTAAACCTAGAATAAATAAAATAACAAGAAAAAAGAGAACTATCCATACAAATGACTGAGAGAGCACTACCAAGTATATTCAAGAACAACACAAATAGTCTTGTGTGATAATATACTCTAGACTAATAGTAATTTTCACCCAAAGAAAGTGCATTTGAATTATACTAAATAAATTATATTACATGGATCAAGTCACTAAATTGCCTGAGATACACTAAACATAGTATGAATAATAAATATTTAATAGTGGGTGAGAGGGTGAGGAAAATATACATACACAAAAACCCCAAAACCAAATACACAAGCAACACTTCTTCGAGTACCTTTGGTTTATTTTTAGAACACATTTACAAATCTTTACCTGGTCCTTATTTTACTGAAATAAGTTTCTGCTTTGGTATTTTCTGGTTGATTTATTATTTTGTCATTAGAGAGCCAGAAGCTAAGAGGCTGTGCAACCCATAAAAGGCAAAATGATCAATAAATAATAAGGATGATTAAACTTTTAAATAATCAGGGTACATATAAGAGGCATGATTTGAAGATCCATGGCATAATTTTCTCTATCCTCTTTTATACAGAATTATGTACCCAAGAGAAGCCAGTAACTAGAGGAAAACTGGACATCGACGTCTATTTTGGTGTTGAGGGTAAAGTTTTGCTATAGGCCACACTGCAAATACGTCACTTGCCAGAACCATGCAACAGTGTAAGAACCTCAGTATGAAAACCTGTTTCTGGTCACATTAATGACTTTTACTTATGAGTACTTTTGAGCTCTCCTAAGCTCTGTAACCTTGCAGGCAGTCTTCAGGGGAAAAAAATGCAGAAAAAAAAAAATGAAAAACAACAGGCAAACAAAACAAATAAACAAAACCAAAAGCCAACCCACCAAAATAATCCTCCCTCCCCTCAAAAACCAAGCAGCAATCACCACAATCAGAAGGATGGCTGTCCTGTAGCAGGAGAGCAAATAGCATTTCTCATTCCAACTGTGGATCTGTACAGCTAGAATGTGGATCTGCGCTGAAATCTGTTGCTACTTGTTAGAAGGAGGAAAGGACTGTTGTCAGTAATGAAAATAAGGTCATTCATCCACACACCATTGGCACTTTGTCTATAAAGAGCTCCTGCAAATGCTTTAATCTAGTCAGGCCCTATAGAGACATAAGCTTGGGGAAGAATATTCTCTAAGTTATATGGAACTAAATAATTTGTACTTGAGAAGCAAAACTTACCATCTGGGCAGTAGCATCCATCAACACAGGAAAGCTCACTGTCAATGCACTGCGATTGCTGATGGCATGAAACAGGGCAGCAGTTGATGCATTCATTGTAGGTCAAGGGTTCAGCACAGGTAATGACTAAAAAAAAATAGAAACAGGTAGAGAAAAGGTATTGAGGTAATGCCTCAGAGCTTAAACAGATTGCACATGTTTCTTTCAGGTATTTACTTTTTGGCAAGTCAACTGAGTATCTGTTGTTTGGAAAAATGGCTTTTATAACACACTCACAGAATTGACGCATTTATATATATATTCACATTTCGTCCATTAAAGGCATTTTAAGAAGGAATAATCTTAAATTACACCAAGGGAGACTCAAACTTTCTCATAGCAGAGCTATTCAGATACTCAGACCATCACAGTCAGAACATCCATCAGAGATTTCTGGAATCATAGGGGAAATCTTCTGTCCTGGATGACAAAGTAATTTAAGTCCTGTGTTACAGACAGGTGAACAAATTAGATGACCTCTTTCAAACTTGCTTTATGTGACTTATATAATGAAGACTTATGTAAGTGTAATTTAAACTTATTTTTAACACTCATGACACACATTTTATATATCAGAAAGCCATGAAGACTTGGACAATATTTGAAAGAGTAGCTCTATGAAAATAAACGTGGTTAATCATCTTAAAAAATATCTGATTTAGTAAGAAGGCTCTTAATTCACATTGTAATAAGCTTAGTACATTAAATACATTCAGTACAAATTATACATATGAAAGAAATCCCATCACATTTATGTAGCCTTGAAGTGAGTTTCATTCACTCAACAGTTTCATTAAGAGCTATGTGAATCCAAAATAGGAGGAAGGACAATAAAATAAAACTATGAAGAGCATCTTTTTCAAAATACAGCTAATTAGCAGCATTTCCAAGTACAAAAGCATCTACTTACCACACTGCTCAAAGTGCACACGCCATCCATGAAGTGGCTTTCCTGCTTGGGCACATGCTCTGGCATATTCAGTTAGTGCTCGACACCAAGTTGCATTATCAACTGCTGACCTTACACAAATAAAAACTGACATATTATTTTCTACCTACATTCAACCATGCCATCATAACTTCATGAGTGCTCCTGCATTGCATACAACCACATTGTTTGAACCTACTTTAAAATTGTACTGTGCTGCTGAGCTAGGTTAAAAGTCTTTAATGGATTAGACATTCTGCCACACTTGAAGACAGATCATCAATATGAATATCAATGTATTTGAGACCTGACACTAATTTCTTGAATAAATCCATTAAAGACAGACATACAGCAGTATAAACAGACTCCAGTAAAGGTCTTGAGTTTTACAAAAGGACTAACACCCTGCAGAAAACTCACAAGAAAGTGCAAGATTTCCACCAGTGAGTCACTGTGGTCACGAATGGCAATTACCTTCTGTCCTGCCTGTAAATTTAACTAGTTGCTTGGACAAGGAGAATAGCAGGTTGTGACATGTTAGCATAAGTTCAAATAGTAATCAGATTCCTCTTTACAATGGATTACCATATGGCTTGCAGATGCCAAACTGACCTTTTCACTATTACTTCTCATTGCAGTAATACTACACTAATACTAAGGATGCTGTAAACTCAGAATCAAAACAGAGGCCATAATCAGGGGAGGAACACTAATAAATTTGAAAATATCAGGGTCTGACTTTGGTCACCCTTATACTAAAGAAAACAGGAACAATTCCACAGTGTTCCACTGCAGTAAAACTAAAACAAGTGAGCAAAGACAAAACAATAAAATAAATATTAGATAGAAAAAAATATGCAGAAAACTATACGAATCAGTTCTGTTAACATTTACAATTCATTCTCATGATAGGAGGACTTTTATTTTTTTAATAATAGCTTTGGTATTACCCAAAAACATTCACTTACATGCAAAGATCATTTGTGCAGCTTGCCATGAAAGAAAGAGGACTCACATATTCATGACATTGTTTAAATGGGGGATGTAACAGGATATTACAGAGAGCATATGTCCTCTGAAATGAAAGAGACAGCTGTTGTGAAGAGAAGTTTTTAAAAAACAAACATAACCTGAATATAATAGAATACTATGGAAAATCGGAAGAGACACCTGTGACTAGGAATCACGTGCTTCTCACCAGCTAGAAGCAGTGTCTGGCAACATACTGCTCTACATGCCAGTGTATCCATACATTGAATCTTTTATCCAAGGTCATACCAGTGATAGTAAAACACATTGCTTCCCCAAGGAAACTACAACTAAGCCAAAATAACCTGAAAAAGGTCTTCATTTTAGTTAAATTACACAGTAAAAGCCAACAGAAATAAAGCATGCTTGTCCTCAGCTTTAGTTTCAAAGCACTTCATTTAAGGGGTATATTCTGAAAATATTGCTTAGAAGGAAGAATTATTTCGGTGTTATGGACAAAGTAACCATAATTCATTTTTAAACACTGACAAATTAACTGTGCTCTCATTCTAGTTTTGCTTCCCTGCTTCTTTCTATGCTTCCTAAGGGAAGGAACGGGAACTAGTTCTAGAACACAACCCCATTTTACAACTTTCCACTCATTTAGCTCCATATTCACTTCTATTGGCTGTTATGCAGATAATATAATATTTGAAAAGATCATGAAATAAAAAAGAAAAAGGGGGGGTAGGATGAGAGGATGAGATCTGCTGCAGCAACCATTTTAATTCATCTCTCCAAAGAGCTTAGAATGTTTCCAGAGAGATTTAATATTTCCAGTCTCCTTCAAAGCATTAAGTCAAATTCTTGCTCTAATTAGAGTCACCAACTATTGTAATAATGGTTTGGTGTTGATTCAAACCTGTAGAGATTCATGGGTGTGTGTCAGGCACGGTGGCTCACTGAGAAGAGATTTATCCCAGCTGGGTGTTCCTTGTGGAGGATTTTCCTGCCAACTCTCCACAAATTCAGTTACATCATCTGTCAGTTTTCCTAAACAAAACACACAGAGTCACACGGTGACTTGGAAGAACAACAGTGTTTCTATAGGATTTCCCAGGGAAACAACTTAATAATCAAAACACATTTAGAAGAGAACACTCAACCCTTCCTGTTACTAAATGAATCAGCTGAAATCAATGTGATACTTCCAAGAAGCAAAAAATACTTTTAAAAGGAACTACATAAGGGGCTTTAGAATAGTTGAAGGCAACTTAGGCAATTTGGCAAGGAAGGGCTATAAGGGAGGGGGGCTGTGCCTCCCTTAGTCCATCAGTTGAAGGAAGAAAAGAAAAGCTTTAAAAAACTGTATATATCTATGCTCCTATTTTATATGAAACTCCCAACAGAGAGTGTAAAATCCAAGAAAGATGAGGCATTCATGGGTCACTGCAACAGTCCAAAATGATTGTCTGCATTAGCCAAGTAAGGTGTGAATCTTTCACATAAGTAGAAATGTCCATGCCGGAGTGAAACTAGCTAATCATTGTTACTATTATCTACCATGGACAAGTGCTGACACTGATTACTGCTTGGATTACCCACAAATGCATGTCTTGCCATATCTTCATGGCAACTGCTCCCCAAGCTAACTGCATAAAGCTCACATGCAGTGTATTGACTTGTGCTACAACCACAGCTTAACGTGACTGAGATGCTCTGAGAAATATGAGAGGATGGAGGAAAGTCTCTGGGGCAATGAGCTATTGCTCTTGGTATTAATCTAAGCAATTTGATTTAGTGAGCAAAGGTTCACTGTGGGTAATGACTATTAACAGTGCAGGGCTGGTGCTTTCTGAAAGTGAGTGGCATGCACAAACAACAGAGGAAAACTCCCACGTCTACTCTGAGCTTTGGATTAATACTCTACAGAAATATCCTAATGTTAAAGGGGAGCAAAGAGCTAAATAGCCCAAAGCAATGATTTCCAGAAGTTTTTATAGCCTAACTTGAAGTACCTTTCAAGGGACCTGGGTTTTTTCCCCTGTTTATTTTACTGAGGTCTTCACTCAGTATTTACTGAAAGCCAAGACTCTTGGAAGTGTCTGAAGTTAATAATGAAGGATCACTAGTTAATTGAGTGTGTTATCATAAATGAGATGCCAGATCAAACAGGATTTGACAGTTTTCATTTATTCGATTTACTAATTATTGATTTATTTCCAATAGCAATATCTCAGGCTTCCACAGGCTGAAAAATTGCTAAGAGAACAGCAAACATTTAAAACCAGATTTTATCTTTCTGGTCCCAGGAAACTGAAGTACAAATGCCCTTGCAGGTAATTGAGCAAGACAGCTTCAAGATGTTTCTCCCCAGAAACCCAAATGTATTGAAACTAGTCCTCTTCATTAACGGTATCATCTACCAGAAGTATTTCCACATCATATTTTTTCATTTCAAAAGTCGTTCATCTTAAATTCAATTAGCATTATAATTAAAAACTAAGCAAAGTAACATTTATTTCACCTGAAAAAAAGCCCCATATTATACAACAGGAAGCATCTTAAATACTCACCATAACTAGTTTCAAGATCATCCTGCAGAATAGCATTATTGTTTCCACACAGTCCATGCGTTTTTCCCAGGTACTCTGGTGCCATTTTGATATAAACTGCAGAGGTACCATCCCATGCCAGAGTAAAGGCATACTGATGCCTGACTAGGAAGTATCCAGCTAGTTTCTGGATGTGTAAGTTTCCAATAATATAAGGTAATTGTACTCTGAAATGACAGGGAATCAAAAATAACATCACATTAGAAAATACAACCCTTAAAAATAAATTACTTGCTGATGTAATGACTTCCTCATGCATCTGAGAATTCCTGATGTAAATACTGACTAACTCCACTAAACGAAATGAAGTTGCAAATAACAGCAAAAATCAAAGTATGAATGTCAATTGTTATACTTCTTAATATTATATACCACCAGCTTAGGTATCACCTTCCCCAGACAGTACTCTGTAGATAGGAAGTAATTATTGCATCTGTGGTCTGGATACTTTTTCAAGCTACCAACAGATAAGTTTACATCTTTGATACCAAAATGTTACTATGACATTAATTCTAATGTGACTAGAGCATCAGAAACATGACTGGAATTACCCAAAGCCTTTATAGGTGACTTCATTGCTCATCTTTATTTGTTCATCTCCAGAAAAGAATAAACTAATGGACCTTCTGCAGGAATAAGGAGAAGAATGGCATTCAGGATCATTATTCACCTGCCAAAAAAAAACCCACTTGTGTCAAACTCAAGTTTTTAAGCAAATTCTTTGTAATTCACATGTCCCATAACTAATATCCCAAATCCCACACTCAGCAGTGAACAAGTAATTTGGTCCCACTCTAGCACAAAAAACTGAGTGGTGTTTTCATAGCTGTGGTCTTTTCACAGCTTTGTGCAAACAAAGCAAGCTTTGGCAATACAAACATCAGTTTTATTCCAGTTTTTTATATTTTGTGTTGTGGTAACTGGTAGCCCACATCACGTTAGAATTACATCTAGATTACATTCTACAAACCCATACTATCACCTCAAGTAATTTTTAATCTCTTAAAGTTAATACATCATTAGCATGTTCAACAATATTTAAAAGGAATGTAGAAGTATGGTTCCCTACCTGTATGGAAAAGCTCTGTTCATCTACTTCAGCGTGTCTCACAAGCGCATATGTAGATTTCCCAGAAAAATAATAATAGAGTCCATCAAAAGTTTCAAAATTATACTGGCCCCATGTTCTGCATATGTGATCTCTTTCGGCACCTGTGTTATACACTAATAAAAGGGAGTCACTTTAGACACAGCACTGGGGNGACACAGCACTGGGGGGGGGGGTGGAATTTATTCACTCTCTAGTTGATACAGGGCAGTATATGTGGCATGCTGTGAAATATTATCACTTAGAAGAAAGGGAGGGAAAAATGCTAGAGCACAAAGGAACCTTTAGGCAGAGGGTAGTCATTCTTGTAGCTGTGGGAACCCAAGTACAATCCCAGAATTCCAGTTAGTTTTCTCTTTTTACACACCTGTCTGGCATCTCGGTCCAGTTGCATTAAATCGGCTGCAGTTGCACATCTCTCTGTAGGCACACTCACCTCCATTAAAGCATGTGAGTGAATCTGAGAGGAAAAAAACAATGCATGTTAAAAATATATTATGATAATGTTCTTTCTTAAGACACAGTGCTTTCACCAAAGCTGAAATTCACCACATGAATGACAGGAGATACTGACTTAGCATTAAAGGGTCCTGGAGAATCCAACTGGCTCCACAAAAAGGAAACATACTGTGAAAACTTCACCTCAAGACATACAGCCAGTTTAGCAAATATATTACACATTTAGAGAAGCCAAATCAAAATGACTGTTACATCTGTTAGTCTGATGTGTTTTCAGTCCCGTAGGCAATGAATAGATGAAGTGAACAAGTACTGCACAACAAAAAAGCACAGTGCCTATATCCTTACTTATACTAGTAACACCCTATGGGTAAGCTCTGCCAGGATAAGAGCAAATACAAAACAGTAGAAATATAAATGTTCAGATCCCATGTATATCTGCCTGTCCTCCTTCCACCTTGCAGCTTCTAACTATACCAGCCACACTTTCTATAAAGACACAGATCCCTTACTTGCAATGATAGGTTTGGGCTTGTGGCAGAGAGGTGCTGGGTTTTTTATTTTCCCTGGGAAGATTCCCATCAAAATACGACAAAACAAGTTTTCACAGTCTAAGAAAACATGTGCACAAGCAGAAAAAAAAATTTCTTGCTACTAAATTCAAACTTTGTGCTTAAATCTTTTTTTTTAACAGTTGTGATCTATTCATTTATTTTGTTAATATTTGTTCTTATAAAGTTTGGTTAGGAAAGGATTTGAACTTTAATAATTGCCTATTATACAATTATGTAATTGTTGCACTTTAGAACAGAAACTGAGATTGCAGTTGTTGCAGACAAGTTGCTCAGAAGAAACTGTTTCAGGAAGAGACAAAGACTCAGTCTTCTTCTTTTCTTTATAAACACATCATTCTTGAAAAATATTCATAGAACCATAGAATTGTTTGGGTTAGAAGGGACATTTAAGATCATTTATTCCAATCCCCCATGGGCAGGCACACCTTGCACTAGACCAGGTAACTCAAAGCCCCATCACGCCTGGCCTTGAACATTTTCAGGGATGAGGCATACACAACTGTTCCAGGGCCTCACCATCCTCACAGTAAAGAATTTCATCCTAATATCTTATCTAAACCTACTCTCTTCCAATTTCAAGATATTATCATTGTTAAATACTATAATGTTAACAATGTTAAGCTATTATCATATGTTAAATACTATAATGTTAGAATGAGGAAGACTTCAAGAATATTACAGTAAAATATAATTAAAGAAAAAATCCTGTGTTTCACCTACTTAAAGCCATGTGATTTTACAAAATACTATCTTCAGTTACAAGAACCCTTACTAAGTTCCGACAAAATTTGCCAGTACATTTTATTAGTGCTATTTCCATTTGCAATCACCTCATAAATACTAATTAGTTATTTGAAGACTTTGAAAATACCCAAACGATTAATTTTGATACCTTTGTTTTCAACATGCACCCCATACACACACCCAGAAAAAAAAAAATAGAGGCCATGCTGAAAAGAACAAAGCAGGTAGACAAAGTAAAAGGTAATGCTCCTTTCCCTGCCTGGTCAGCAGTTTTCAATAAAAACTAATGCGAGCAGCATGTGGAAAGGTCCCTACTTACTCTGACTGAGCCGTCTCATTTACATACTCAGTGACCGATCTTGTCAATAATGCAAAAGCCTTGTTCCTCTTGTCAAGAGAGGCAGACATGCTGCTCTTTCATCTTGAGCGTTGTGAGGCTTGTGTAACCAGAGCTCACGTCTCTGTTCTTTGCTTCTCTAAGATTCTGCCCTACTGCCTGTCCAGTTACAATAATGTGCAATTAGACTGCAAGTCATGTTCCTCTTGGCTGTAGAGGAAGTTAGCCCCCTTTTGATGTTTCAGGTTGAATGATTCCCCTCTAAGTGTGGCTCAGGTAACCTGCTTCAAGCCATGTTTATTCAGATTGTGAACACAGTCAGCTGGCCTGGGGGCCCTTGCTGTCACCAGGAAGGATCTCCCTGGCTCTCTTTTAGAGTTGAAAGTGAGTTAATCAAATCTGAATTGGAGATGAAATGACTCAATAACTGTTTTGTTCTTTACAAAGTTCCCTTCTGTGTATCTAAGATTCTAAGCAAATATTATAATCATAGCTCTTGTATTTGTTTATATCCCTTTTTACATCACTGTAAAGTATGTTTCCTTACACTGTGTAGAAGAGCTTTGTGTACAAATGTTAGTTATCCTTAAGCATGTAATGAAGAATGCAGCATTATTTCAGATCACATTCAGTGCTCCTACTACTGTAAACAAAGTGGCCTCCTTTAATCATGTAATTCCACTCAATTAACACAAAAATACTTCCTAGGATTCTGGAACAAATTCTGATCTTTGTCATTAAGAAAAATAAGCTCCCTAAATAAGCTAATCCATATGACCATATCAAATGGAAGTTTATGGAAAGTTTGTCATGTCTGTCTCAGAGATGTGAGAAACTTTTTAATACCTGCAGAAAATGAAAAAAAAAAAAAAAATAAAATCAAGACTAAGTGAAAACTAGAGTTAGGAAAAGTTATGGAAGAATATTGTGTCTTTCATTTACCTGAAAGAGATACCTACTAAAAAGTTCTCAGCTCCTCTTTCCCTTTGACGTTATGCCAGTTGAGTGCATTGGATTGGAATCTGAAACTGAAAACTGGTGAGATTTTTCTAGCAGAAACTAATGAGTAACATGATTTGACTCACATAGGTGATCACAGGATTTCTAATTCATTGCCACTATAACCTGCAGAATACGACCACTGCAGTCATGACGCCACTCATCCCAACTTCCCTCTTAATAGAGCAGGGTGAAGACTTGGGATCACCTCCTAACACAGGTCTGAATTCTTCTCTGTTCTCACAGCTTAAATATTCTAACCATCTGGTAATTACTGAATAGGCTGCAATCCCACACAATATGCTGATAGGGTTATTTTAGTTCCTTATGTGCATGAACCTCCATTTCATCCCCCTTTAAATTCTTCGGTGTCAGGCAGTAAGAGCCTTGAGGCCAGTGCTGCCGCTCTAGAAGCAGTAGCAGGGTCTCAAACACACTATTTATCACAGCCTTTGAAAAAGTGTGACTGTAATCTAGTCTGTTTGCACTTCACTGCAAGGGTTTCTGGAGCTCAGCGTCCAGCTTCACACAAGCAACTACTGCTTGTGTTCTCTGAACAGACACGCTTTAGGAGCATCAGGGTAACTGTTCAAAGCCATCTTGCATCTTCATCAAAATGCACATTTATTTTGAAATATTATTATAGATACATATATTGCATCTATGATACTGTGCACACAATTGACTTTGCTTTCTTACATTACTTCTTCTCTAAGGAGTATGTAAGATTTCTTGACTTTATTTCAGCTGCAAATGAACTCTATGTCCTGGCTTGCTTATCCATCATTTATTCTTCTGAACTAATGTCTATTAAGAATAAAATAAGTATAGCTCAAAGTAATTTGTATAGTGTGAAGCCCTCCAGCATTAAGTCATTAAAGAACCACTCTCACCCCTCAGAGCACAAAGATCTAACTGCAAAGCAAGCATGCACATGTATTCCACACAGAATTCAAGATATTAAATCAAAGAGACATCTATTGCACTTTCATTCAAGAACACAGCTGACTACTGAGATTACCATGCACATCAACTTTGAAACAGTTGATTTTTCTTTAACCATCATGTGAATACAGATGCTCCAACTCAGTTTTGACCTAACTGTAATACACCATTATCACCAGCACACCTAATTCTTGAAGACTTGTGGCTGAGGTGGACCTTCCCATAGGTTATTTTTCTGTAAAACATTAAGTACTTACTAGTGTTGAAATTCTGCATAGTGTTACTTGTTTTTAAGACATGGCATGACAAAAAATTGTTTCATGCAAAGCAATAGCGGCAGGTTTCCTCTCAGGATACTGATTACTAGATTCACTTGGACAGAAAAGTATGAAAGACTAATTTAGAGATCTGAAAGTGATAAAGTTTTACATAAGCAAAGTAAATACAAGTCCAACCCATGCCCTCAATTCTTATGATTGTGCCTATACACTGACTTTGATCCAAAGACTTTTAGAGCCCCAGAGAGTCATTTACAGAAATAGGCAGACATAATATTTTTCAGGATTCTTTAAAAAATGACACATTTTAAAAGTTCCATGTAAGTGTAGAAGGGAGGCCTGTCTTAATGTAAAGTACTAAAATGAGTAATTAATTAGAAATTAAATTTTATTCTGAAATGGAAAAGTGAAAAAGAAAAGCAGATCAGATAAGAATTTTCAAGAAGCTTACATTAGATCTAGAGTCACACATCAAAAAAAAGAGTAAAGTTATGCTCAAAATGGAACATTTAAATTTTTGCTGTCAACATTCTTGAAATTTTACATTTTGTAACTCTGCGTAATTTCCAGCACACACTTTCTCGAGGTGCAATCTTTCGTTGGGAGCTTTCCTCTGCCTTTGACTGTGCAGAAACAACACAGCAAGTATTTCTTGCCCTTCAACTTAATAGACCTTGAAAGTATCTGCCTGCAAATGGCAGGCAGATGGCACCTGCTTTCACAGGATGCAATACAGCCCTGGGCCACGTTAGGATGTAAAATTTTCTTCTTTGGGATTCTGAGGTGAACAAATAGGATGCAATTTTAACCCTTCAGTTCCAAGAGCCTTCCAATTAAGCTGCTGCAGATGTTCTGCTCTGGTGTATGTCCTGAAATCAGTCTTCAAGCACACATTGTAAGGGACAAGTATCCTCTGTGGTAATGGTGACTCATGCCTGCTACAGCATTTCAACACAAGGAAATTTGAAGTGCATAACATATTATACATTCTCAGCAGTAGTTTGAATACTTCCACAAATAATTTATTTTGCCTGTCCCAGGTTCTTTATACGCTTATATATTAGCTCTGCAGTTTTCTGTTTGGGGTTTGTTTTTTAATTTTGCATGAAAAACAGATTTGTGCCAAAAAAGTTGTTTAACTGCTATGTTAACTACGTTAGCTTTGTCAATTATTATGATAAACATTTTAAATCTCATGTTCCCTAGGTAGAAGAAACTAACACAAGAATTTCTCTCTTGGCATTTGCTTATGCTGTACCAAGTTTTTGGTTCATTGAGAGATAAGACATGACCTCACTTTCTAAAGGTCTTTCAGTTCACTAATATAACACAAAGGTAAAGAGATCTATTGCACGTCATGCACTTATTCCACGTAAAACATGTTGGTTTATCTCCATAGAGGTACTGAAAGCAAGAAAAAATATTATTGCAACAAGAATTGCCTGTGATTATAATGAACTTATATTTTGTCCCACTCTAGTTTTATAATAATTTCAAAGATTATTTCCTTACAGACATTGCTAAACTAGAGAGAGCAGCTGACAGCCTACCTTGCTGTTTTGGTTTAGGGGTTTTTTGGATTTGTTTCTTGTTCTGGTTTTTTGGTGTTTGGTGAGTTGCTTTTTTAACAAAAAAAAGCAACTATTTCATATATCTTTTTATTTCATACAAAGAAATATTTCNGGTTTTTTGGTGTTTGGTGAGTTGTTTTTTTAACAAAAAAAGCAACTATTTCATTAAAAGAATTTTTTTTTTTTTTACTATTTCATATATCCTCAAATGGGTGCAAATCCTAGTCCATGGGCAGATTTATAGCAGCTTGCATCTCTTCAAATTGGAGAGGCCAAGATGAAACTATTTTTCTAAGTATTTGGAACATGGTACCTAAACTCTTGCATGAAGCAGATCAGGTTATTCTTTTGGTTTGTTTTTCAATATGTCTTTCACACACAGACAACAATGGAGTCCATTTCCCACACAGAGTTCACTGGGATTTAAAAAGGAAGCTTCCACTTCTGGGTATTACACTGTTTAAAAAGTTTAATAAGACTAATTTTATTTGCCTTCAGGCAATCATTAATAACTTTTAAGGGATGTCTTCAACAACATTGTCTTTCCAAAGCAGGTACATCAGAAATGGAAAATCCATATGTAATATTTTTGTCTCATAGAAATATAAATTAGAAAGAAAACGAAGAGGCTGTACTATTACATCTGCATAGAGTAATGAAACCTATTTTTTGCCATAGTAACAGCATCCTTCTTCAGAAGCCTAGACATGTGATGATTTAGCATGAGAAATTTTCTACCCATTTCATTCTCCCTCATTCTAATTTTTTTCTCCCTTTTCTTAAATATCAGGCCTTATTTAAGAGGCAATAAACTTGCACTTGAAAGAGTTTTTTAATAGAAATCTTGAGAAGAGTCTATGTACACGTGTTTTATTTCACACTTGAACAGTAACACAAAGTATCTTAAAAGTTTTTTTTTTCCCAGCTGATTGCTCTGAAGTAAAAAATGAAATCCACTATTCCCATTGAAAGAGTTTTGACTAGAAAAAAAATAAACCCAGGGAAACAAGCTATGATTATGGCAACAAATTTCTCAGCATGATTTGCTTATCTTCTTTTAGTAAGCTGCTATATTTAGTTTTAAAAAACCAAAATCATAAGTACTTCTTGGTCAGTAAGCCAGTGCAACCCTCAAAAAGAGAGGGAGTTTTACAAGTATAGAGTGCTATATCTGTAAAGCAATTTTATCATACACAACATACTTGATTTTTTCATATATTGGAGAGAGGTTCTTATTTGAGCAATACTGTTTCTCCAAACTGTTGCACTATTCCTCCACACTTCTCAAAAGCCTCTGAAAACACTGTGGATTAAAGACATTAAAAGCTTTCAGAGATGACACAATCCTAATCACAACTGATGAGTCCATTCCACACCTCTTGCCTTTTGCACTATAAAGCCATGGGGTGCAAATCCACACTATTCACCATCAGATAGGTCCCATATCCAATGCAATCCATCAGGCTAACTGAAGAGAAACTAACTAAAATTACCGTGAATTATTTTCCCTCATACTTCTCCTTTGTACAGAACAAGCGCGACATGGACCTTTCTGTGAAGATAACACGTCAGCAAAGATATTTTACGCCTGTCCACTTCATTTGTGAAAATAAGATGAATCAAAAAACCAACACACATATTCTTCAAGAAAACACCCACCCCTACAAACTGGTGGCTGAAGTGCCCCTTCTTGCTAACCCACAGATTATACACACAAAAAGCATCCATAGATCACCTCAGCAAAAACATAGCAAACAAAAAGCTCCAAGCACAGGAAGGTAAGGACAGACAATTTAATGGCACCTACCAGCAATCCACCTATTTAGGTATATCATTACAAGGGCAGATTTCCCTAGTAAAAGCTTTTTATTAGAAAAACTGCAGTTAGAGACAGTCTTTCAAATGATCAAAGTAGAACTAGGTGCAAACTTATAGCTACTCCCTAACTTATTATCCCACTCCTGTGGATCTTAGAGATCGTTCAAAGCAGACTCCCTTTACCAAAAACACCTGTATCAGTTATTTTAGGGATTTTTTTTCTTCCTAAAAAATAATTAAATTATGCAGAAAATAAAGGTCAGGAGATTTCATGTGGAAACAAATAACTTACTGGATGGTCCACATTTCATGCTGTGAAGTCTCCTGTTCCAAGATGAGGACATCATAGCAGATGAGGTGTTATCAATTGCCATTCCAGACTCCTTTCAGAAAAAAACAAATAAATCAGCAGCTATAACCAAGACATTTAAAAATCTCTTCAGACTCTATCAGTAAATTTACCATTTTTAGTAAGCTCATTGGTTCATATTGGCTTACTACAATGTTATCAGAAAACTCCATTGTAAAATAGAAAGTATAGTCACTCTACTCAAGAGTGCAATAGTTCCTTTTTCTTTTTCCAGCCACCTAAACAGTAGGCTCAGTAGGCTAACACAGAAGAAAACAAAGAGTCTAGCACTACTTCTTGAATTCTTAGGGGGAGAACCTCAATCTATGAGCAACTGCTTTTATTGGTGGTTGATTTCATTACCCATTTACAGTTATGCAACATTTTTTTCTTTGTTGAGCTTTTCCCAGAAAGAAAGGTAATTCCTCTGTGGAGCCACAAACAAGGACAACAAAGCAAACTTTCCTTTTCCCACCCTCAAACAAGGGAGCAGGAACCACACACCCTAATTACATTTCAGCAACGTGCCATGAGTGATATAGTCGAGTTGCCAAGACAAACCACATCCAAAAACCTGAGTGCTGAGCTGTAGTGATCTGATACTACCAGCTCACTTACTTTTACTGAGAAGCAAAAAGACTCCCACAAAGCAATTGTTGCTGGATGAGCCAGACTAGACTTCAGCTTTCCCTCGAGCAAGGATGCTTCGTACAACATACAGCTTTCTGAAAGAGCTGAAGGTCTAGATGCAACCATACAGTCTTCCCTCAATGTTTAAATGCTTTAAACCCCACGTTTTCTTTCATTCATTAAGTGACACTCCTCATGGCTGGGATAAAATACACATTCGAGGACAAGTCTTTAAGAATTACAGGGGGCACAACAGTCATCAGAAAAATCGATGGTATCACATGAAAGTACAGATATATTCAAGTAAGATTTGAGAAGCACGTTACCCTGATGACAACCAGGACACTCATCCCTCGATTCGATGCCACCTGCCCCCTCAGAGGAGTCTCGCTAGGAAACCTGCTACCGCCTGGGGCCACGAGCGACCGCATCACCTCATCAACCCTAGTCGCATGGCGGTGGATGCTCTCCTCCCGGGGCTCCTCTGAGGGAAGTTGTACACCTCAGCTGCACATCCCAGCTGCACATCCCAGCCTCTCCGAGGAGGTGCCGCAGCTCCCGGCCCCGCCGTGCCCGCCCGCCGCCCCATCACAGCGCCCTGCTCTCCCCTCATACCTGCACCGCCTCGGCGAGGCCCTCTCCTGTCCGAGGTCCCCCGACGCTGTCCCGGCTGCGGGCAGAGAACAAGGCAGGGTTGGCTCGGCCCGGGCAGCCCTCCTGCCCCGTGTCACCACAGAGGGGAAGGAGCCCCGCCGTGCCCCGCCCAGCTCTTACCTGCGGAGCGGCCCATCCCCGTCGGCAGCGAGCTGCGCCCAGGCGCCCCATGGAGACAAGGCTGGAAGGCAAAGGCCGCAGGTCAGCGATGGCCAGAACTGCCCTGTCCCCTCTCCCATCCCACCCCATCCCAGCGCCCGGCCGGGCGGGAGCTCACCCGACGGCAGCCAGGCGCACAGCAGCGCCCCGAGCAGGAGCCGGGTCTCCATGAGGGAGGGCTGGAGAGCGGCTGCAGCTTCCCGCGGAGCTCCGGACGCTACCTGCACCTTGGGCTCATCCCGCCCTCGCGGGCGGGGCGGACTGGGGGTTTATCAGCCCCTCGTCCTCCGCCCCCGGCCCTGCCCTTCCCCAGCGCCCACCCCGGACACCGCCCCTCGCTCTACAGCCCGGGGCTGGCTGCATCCCTGATGCCGAGCGGCCCCGCCATCCCTTCTCCCTTCTCCTGCCCGCCTGTGCCGCCGCGGACCTCTCCGACTCCTCCCGTTTATCTGCGCTTTTCCACCCTTCTGGGCTTCTCTGCCAGGGGAGGTTTAGGTTGGATACCAGGAAGAAATTTTTTACAGAGAGAGTAATCAGACATTGGAATGGGTTGTCCAGGGAGGGGATGGGTTCACCAGATGAGACTGGATGTGGCACTTAGTGCCATGGATCAAGGGTTGGACTTGATGATCTCGGAGGTCTTTTCCAACCGGTTGATTCTATGATCCTATGATTCAGGAAGCGATTCGTGTCCCGGTGTCTAAGCAGGAGCCGGGACCCCCCCGATGGGGTACGGTTTAAGACTGCTTCTCACCCTAAGGCGAGAGGAGCAGGGGCTGCTTCCCGAGCTGCTGGGAACGCGCACGGACCGAGCGCGGCCAGCCCCCAGGGAACAGCCCACTCCTGATGGAAAACGGCAAAGGTTGTCCGTGCGCAGCACGGAGCATTGGCCCCGACCCATTGAACCAGGTGTCAGGACTAGAGTAATGAAAGGCATGAGTAAGACATGAACCGAATGCATCATGAAGCTAACGTGTGTGGATGGTTTCCATAGCTTCTGATAGTTTTATTTGGTTTTATTACTATAAATTCATACTGTAGAGTCTTTTCTGTGTTTATTCCTCTTCTTTTTTCGCTCTTTTTTTTTCTCCTTGTGAATAATTTGCTTCCTTCCATCATGTTTTCTTTGTTTTCTCTTCCCTCTTCCTATCACTGTTACCTTTCCTCTGTTCTTTTCCCTTTCCCATCTGCTGCTGTCTCTCTCCCCATCATTCTTCAGGTTTGCATATCTTATGTCAGAAGCTTTAGAAGCTGCCCATACCAGGTGAGAAACTGTCTCAGATGAAAAGGGGCCTTTTCTGACTGCTTTGAGAAGTCTGTTAACAGTAAGTCATTAAAAAGGTCTCTTTTCTGCCTTTGTAATTTGTCCCTGTGGATCGTGTTTCTTGCTGCGACAAGTGTTTCATTTCTAATGCAATGATGGAAAACTAGTAATATTTTCACTGAGAATTCTGTTCTCTCCTGTAAGCATTGGAGGGGAAAATGTGTGTGAGAGAAAAGCAAGCGAGAAATAAAAGATATTCTTTAACATTAACACAGCGTCTCCTCAATAACTACAAACAGATTTCTAGAACTATGTGCTAGTCTCTGCCTGCACCAGAGCCCATCTACCCTTGAGTGCAACATGCACTTGGCTTTGGTGCACTTTCTCTGATCCATGTTACATTAATGAAGTAGAGAAACTAGATAAAAAGCAACAGGAATCAGGTTACATAACACACACTTTAATGTATTTCTTTGCCTACTAGATGGGCTGCTCCTTTTATTTCCTTTTCCCTTAATGCCACAAGTAGCAAACAAGAACTGAAACTAGTTTAAAGCCAATTTAGGTGCAATTTGATTTCTTCTTTGGTAAGATTTCATTATCTAAATATAAAAACAGTCATAAGTTTACCATCTTTTAACATCATGTAGTAATGAAGTAATGAAGAGTTCAGAACCATGTTTTAAATTTACTGATTATCAAACTTTCAGTTTTGGAGGATGTGATTACTTTGTGAATTTCTTTGTTTTGTATTTATGCACAGTGAAACACAGGGATTCATGTAACAGCAGACCAACAGCCAATCATGTTTATCACCCTTTCTGTGGTGTGTCCTTTACACGAGGATTCAGAGCAGCTTTCACAACACCAAGCGAAGATTATTCCACTATTGTTTCCTACATGGAGGAGTTTCTGACTCCTGGAAAGTTCATCTGTGGCGTAAAATCCAGTTGCTTTCTTTCAAATGTACAGAACTTCAAGCTTGTGAAAGATCTATTCCTGTAAAGCCCTCTAGAAACAGTTGATAGGTATCATGACTGTTATAGCCTATATGTAAATTTAAGGGCAATACACACAGGCTTTAGTGTGTCTATTAAATTTCTTGTGTCTCCTCTCTCTTTCCAAATATAAGACAATTTTGCTTTGCATATGCAGGGAAGAAGTCCTACAGCAGTGTGTTTAGCTTTTTGGTATGATGAGGTACTGGAACTCAGGTAGAAGACATGATTCAGGTACCAGCAGTCGAAATTTTGAGAGAAAATTGTTTTCTGAAAGCAAGGGCATTTGTTTGTATACAGGCTTAAAATGCATTCCTCTCTTATTCCTGACACCTGATATGAGAAAGAAGTAATGTCCACCATGCTTGAAATGCTCCAATACAGAAAAACCATATTCTGAAAAGGGGTAAGAGCAATTTGTAAAGAAGCTGGTATAGCTTACAAAAATTATCACACAGAAATAATAAAACAGAATCCAGTTTGTATTTGACATGGGGGGGGGGGAGTTATCATGCCTTTATATATATTCATACAAGTTTCCACTCTGTGGGAAGGAGGAGCATCCAGTTCTGATTGCAGAAGTCTATAATTTTCTACAACAGTAGAATAAACCCAAGGCAAAACAATATAAAAGAGATTAATCTGAAATAGGTGCCTTTTCAGGTGCTCTGAGTTTGATTCTTCTGCAGTTACTCACAGTGGCCGTGTCAGAGGCTCTATTTGTAAGCAACAATACTCTGTTAGTGGGAAAGGCTCATGGAAATCCATGAGTGGTAAATCAGATTCACTCTTCTTAAGGTAAAAATAATAATAATAATAAGTTATTTACAGTATGGTCATTTATTGAAGGAGATTTTTCTGTTTGTTTGGGAATGGGTTTTGCTTGGGTTTGGGAGTTTTTCTTTTGGTTGGTTGGTTTTGGTTTTGTGTTGTGGGTTTTTTTGTTTGTTTGTTTGTTTTAATCCAGGTGTTAGTATGCTTTAAATTTCACATCTTCGTGCTTTTCTTAACTATTAGGGTTAGTGACATACGTACATACCTACAAACACAAGAGACAAGTCTGGATTGGGAACGCCAATCTAGAGCCATACAAGAAGCACCGGTTGTAAAAACCACCTCGAGGAAAAGAGCAGGTAACGCGCCGCGGGGGCGTGCGTGCATGTGTGTTTGTTTTTCTTTTAAATTTACTTTCTCCGTCGTTTTGGCCGCAAACAGCCCCAGCTGGGGGAGGCAGGCAGGTTATAGTACCACCTGAGCAGCGAGGCCGGGGATGCGGGAGGCGGTGGCGGGAGCGCGTCCCT
>VYXB01003583.1:272250-328329 GCA_013397135.1 Pachyramphus minor | reverse complement strand
GCAGGATGGAGCGCAGGGTCGCCCGAGAGTTCCGCCACAAGGTAAGGCAGCGGGGACACCCGGGGTCGCCTCCTCGGGCCAACAGAGGCTGCGGGCAGAGCAGCCCCCCCCGGCCCTGGGCACGGCTCCCGGCACCGGGGCGGGCTGGCGGCGCTGCCGGAGGGAGCGGCGGGGAAGGGGCACTTTGCGCGGAAAAGCGGGCGGCAGCCGCCTGTGAAAGGATTGTTAAAACCCTTAGAAAGGGAGGGACAGAAAGGAAGAGCATTCCCCAGTGCACGAGGTTTTTCAGGGCTTGATAGAACTTGTGTTATATTAACACCACGCCGCTGCGGGTCCAGCTCAGGGCGAGGCAGCAGCGCAGGTGCTGAAGTCCAGGCGCTGGCAGTGCCCGTCCCAGCCCTGCGAGCACCCAGTTCCACCTTAACATTCCCCAGTGCAATTGTGGCTGTGCAGTCATGTGCAAATGCACTTGATGCATGGAGAGATTCGGTCTGCCTGGCACGTCATTTTGTCATTTACCCAGTTAAATAAGTGCTCAGCAGAGCGCAAAATTTTATGAGCAAAGGAAGCTCAAAAAGCTCTAATTAAGGAAAGGAGGAGGAAAATAGTTTACGCGTTCAGGAGATGTTTTTTGTGAAGCCATTTAGGACTCTGTTAGATTAAAATTTTCAGTACTGGTTTGGGGTTTTGTTTGCTTGGTTTTTTGCAGGTCTTGTTTGTTTGCTTGTTTTTATGAAGGAGGTTATAGTTGGTTTGGTTTTTTGTTTCAGATTTTTTATTTTAGTCAGCTAGAAAACGCAATTTTCTTCAAAGTAATGTTATATAGAAGTATCTGTAACCTGGTAATAAACCCATTAACTAAGGGATTGTTAGGATGAAGTAGAGGGAATGCAAAAAACACTTATATGTCAAACTGAAGTTCAAAAACATTAAGGACTGTAGCCATCTGGCACATTATTTCTGCCTTGCTACCTATTACTGTATAACTCAGCAGTGGGTTGTGCAACTATAAAGACACTGGTTTCTAGGCAGGTGGTTACCAGCTTGAACTTTAAACTTTTTCCCTTTCATTCCTGCTATGATTCATAAATCATTCAAGTCCCACCCCGATAACGTAAGATGTATTGTCAGCATTAATGCAAACAGGTAGGATGCAGATATAAGTGACAACTTTATCTGAGTTTGAGGATAGTGTAACAGGCCTTTTCTTTAAATTATTTTGTATCATCCTGCTTCTAGTGGCCTCTGTGGCATCCAAAGGCTTCAATGGTTGCTTTTTCTGTGACAAACCAGTAAAAATGCTCTACCTTAGGATCCAAGTTTCCTTAATTATTTGTCACTTTCTTTTTTTCTTAGCAATTTTAATCAGTTTTCCCTATCAATGAAGCAGCAGGGTAAAGTATGTAATATATCCAAATATATTGACCAGCTCTTCCCTTTCCTTCAATAGTTTTTCAGTGTTTGTGCAGCTTAAATAAAAATTCATATTATTCTTTGAAAGCTGACAGACTGGGCTTGTTCTACAGTAGTACATTATTGTAGTCTGAACTTTTTCCACACCAAAAAGTGCTTTGTCCTTCCCACAACTTCTATTCTATTGAAGAAACTTATGTAGGCTTGTTGACAGATTCCATTTTTCTTTTGTATGTAGGTGCAGGTTTTGTGATGACTTCTCATTAATTTTTATGAAAAACAGTGCAAATTCTATAGCAGTGTGTCAACAACTATTGAGCAGCTAGGATTGTAAATAGTTCTAATACAGTGAGGACTATTTAAGTAATCAAAGAAAGGCTGAGGTTGGAGGGAACGTTTGGACGTCATGTGCTCCAACCCCCATACTCAAACACAGCCACTGAGAGCAGATTGTCCAGGGCTGTGTCCAGATGGGTTTTTTTTAAATATCTTTGGTTTAAAAGGTGTGAAAATACCTATCCCATGCCTCCACAGTTATTTTCTTCAGAAATAGAGACATACTGAAATATTTCTGTGATCCAAGTTACACCATATCATCACTGGGGTTTTTTCTTTCTTTTTTTTTTTTTTTTTTTTTTTTTTTTATNTTTTTTTTTTTTTTTTGAAGATGGGGGCCATGATGTTTTAGGATTTATGAAATTTGAATCAGGTTTTAGAAGCTGATGATATGCCTAGGTAAAAGCATGATATGTCTACAGTAAGTCTCGATCCCAAAGAATTTAAGAATTAGGAAAATGGTAAGAGATGCAGGTGACTACGATGCAGTGATGGTGGAATAGAAGACAGCAGAAGAATAACGACCCATTTGGAGAGATGGCCCAGAAGAGTTAACCCAGCTGTAACATTCTGAATATATAAGAAGTCGTTTGTGGGTTTGTTTTTGTCCAGAGGATGAAGAAGTTGCTGGAGCAGGGTGAGAAGTGCAGGAATCAAACAGGAAGACTGAACATTTTGTGAGAAGAAATAGCAGAATTTAGATATGGCCCTCCATTTCTGGAGAGGGAGTGGGGATGTATCCATCAATTAGCATATCAGGAGAAAAATGGAATGTTTTTACTCCTTGCTTTCCCCATCGGGAGAAGAGATGGTGATGGTTTTGCCCTTAGCTGTGTAGGGTTGATGTGCTTAAACATTTAATGTTCATGAGACACTGCTCATAAAGCACCTTAGCTAGCACCAGAAATTGAGTTCTGTATACCGGAGCCAAAACTGACTTATATGTTATATTTTTCCTGTTGGGGACATTAAAAGTGGATGCTGGACTTAGTTTTACATGTATCACCTCTTCTTGAGTCCATGTGCAGTCTTGTGACCCAGTCAGTTTTTATTGCAACCATTTTATTTCTTTTTTAGGCAGATTTTATCCTCTGTGTTCTGAAATTCAGTGTGAATAAATTGGTTTTCTCACTAGTATTACTGTCAAGCAGTCTTGACCTGCATGTAGATTTTTGGCCTTTAGGTGTTTTGAAAGTGGTTTTTCCACAAGAGACAAGTACCAGAAAACCACCTGTATGTAAAGTCTTGCTGGCTTTAGAGAGCCAAGAGGGACAAAAGGAATCTGAAGCATGTATTGAGTTTAGAACATAATGCTAACCATTGCAAACCTAGAAAGAAAGTGCCTTTCTTTAAGTATGCAAATTGCTCCTCAGTCTTCACGTCACAGTAATATTAGCCTTTAGGTCAGATGTAAATTGTTTTCCTAAACATCAAGCTTCTTCAGATGTAAAACTACTGTGATGTGATCTCTCACTGCAAGTAAGATTAGTGGGGGTCTCACTATCACTGAATATAAATTGAACTCCTCATATAAGAATTTTGGTGGTTTTTTTTTTTCTTTAATTTACTGTAATTATCCAGGAGCAGGCGTAGTAACATGACACTGGTATAAGTAAATGTACTATTGGTGGGGGAGGAAAGAATAACTAACAAGTTCTATCAGTTAAGAGCTGGATCAAAGAGGAACAGAGATGTAGCAGTTTGCATAATGTAATAAGTGAGATCCTGAAACTGGTGGTTTGGACAACAGAACATAGATTATATCAGTATAGTGGTTTTATCTGTGACAGCATGTGCTACATTAATGAATGGCCAAAAAGGTTTCTGAAGACATTTATTCAACAGTACAGTGATTATCAGGTAAGACAAATATGATATTATTGTAATAATATTACTGCTGCATAGATACCTATCAGCATTTGCAACTTGTCCAATTATTGGAATACTAATTTTAGGAAGTCTTTTTACAAGTGTGACTTTGTGAGATAATGCTCTCTTGCAAAAAGATGTTTATCTTAAAAGTAAGTCTTAAAGTCTTTCCTTGATGTAATCCTTGCTCTATGGCTTAAGAATCTGTGAAACTCTCTTATGTTTAACATTTGTGACTATTTAGTCAGAGATTTATGATAATGTCTTTGGGTTTTCAGGTTAATCTATTAATTGACAATGAAGCAGAGAAGGATTATCTTTATGATGTGCTGCGGATGTACCACCAGTAAGATCTAGCTTTATATGTGTTTGTGTAGAATTTTACTAATATTTTTAAATTTAAAGAGTAAGTGTTCAAGATTTTAAATTGTCTTTCTATATGCTACTTAAAAAATTAGTTGAAGTAATAGTTTTTATCCTGTTTAATGACATCTTATGGCTTCACAGGATAACCTGTAGGCAAGGAAGGAGGATGTCTGTAACGACCTATAAAGTTACTTGGTTTTTTTGACTTGGCAGTTTTGGAAAATAATTTGGTGGATTCATATTTGGGGGGTGTGGGAGGGGAAGCACATGGATGATAAAACTGTTCTTGGGAAACAGGAAGAGAGTATTAATCTAATTCCTTAATATTTCCAAACAATGCTTATCTATTTGCTACTGAGGTTTTCATTGAGATTGCTTTGCAGTAATTTTTGCTAAGTATCCAGATAAAAAATTTGCAACTGTTTTTCAGAAAGCTGAAAAAATTTAGTCTTGGACTCTGCTTATCATGTTTAATGACTGGCTTATTACAACACAATGGTAAAAAATTGGTAAGGTGATAGGCCTATTATCAATCCTTTTGCTGAACTGATTTAAACCACAGTTACTTCGGACTTGTATCATTGCAAATGACATCAGCCTCTGACCCATTGTTTTTCAAAGAAGATGAGAATGTATTTTCCACCCATCATAGAGAAGTGGCTCTGATAGACACTGTTTCCATTCATATCGTAATTAATAGCATCTCAGCTGAGTGAAATGTAGCCGTTTCCATCTGATGTTTGCCCTGAGCTGCAGTTATGGGGGTTATTCAGCTGCATATCTGATTCAGTTTCACTCAGGTCTGTCTAATTGCTTTTCCATTCACAAAGGCTGTTGTTTGGAAAGCCGATTGATTCGGTAGCTCTGAATTATTTAAAATCTTCTTGCAGTTACAAAATTAACAATGCGTATAGCAACTTTTCTTTAATTTCCAAAATTGCAATGACTTGGGCAAACTTTAAATAGGTCTGTGAATGTATGTTCATGATGTATCCCTTTTTGGGAATACGTGGTGAAATATTCCAGGGCAAAAATACGTATAGTTGCTATTGAAGACTTAGTGTCTTCTTGACTATGAATACCATTTCCAGAAGTATTTGACCTCTAATCTGTAATACTGTATGCCAGGAAATGTGAAGTATAAGAAAGGCAGCAGCAAATAATACAGAGTAAATTTAACAGGGTATTGTGTAGGAATAGCTCCACTGAACCTTAGGAGCTGTTCCTCCACCTCTTGCAGCTGTACAACAAAGTATATTTTGTAGACTTATACCTGTCATAGTGCTGACAGTTATCAATACGTTTTGTTTATTGGTTGATTGTCCTTCAAATTTGATTTGGGAAAAAAAAATTAAAATTTAAGCCAAGTCTTTGCTCTAGCAATTGAGTATTGTGAATTTTTTTTATTTTTTTCTTCTTCTGGGTTGAAACAATTTTTCTGTCCCCTAAGTTCAAGAAAGGAAGGAACTTGTAGCCTAGATTTACTTACAAGGACTCCTAACTGGAAAGGAAACAAAAATCTAGTAGGCAGGTATGTGTAATCTGGAAAGTTGTTTCTGAACAGTTCCATAAATCTTGTAGGGACTCTGAGAATGAAATTAAGGATGTCATCTGTAATGTGATGTGCATGATCTTAAAAGGTAAAGTCAACATATAGGAGACTTCAGTTATTTTGGAGCAAGAAGTTGCTATTCTTCTTTACTTACAGAAGGCTTGCTTTCTGAGAGACTATTTTGCTTTGGTTAAACCAATATCTGCATAAATAACTTTTTGAGTAGCTTGAAAGGACATGCAAATATTGAAGCCACATGTACAGTAACTTATAAAAGGATGCTTTGTGTTGTTTACCTGTGCTTGTTTTCTCACTGTGTTTTTGCAGATCTATGAATCTTCCAGTCCTTGTGGGGGACCTAAAACTTGTGATTAATGAGCCAAGCAGATTGCCTCTATTTGATGCTATCCGCCCACTTATCCCGTTAAAACACCAGGTGGAATATGATCAGCTGACACCCAAACGATCACGGTAAGAGAATGCAGAATAATGCAGCTAACTGGGCATAGTTATTTTACTTTTGCTATATTTGCTAGAAGTGCAGCTACCTGAAATTTTTTTGCCATCTAGTAAAAGCAGAATAAAGGAGCAGGAAAAAAATATTTTCTCCTTTTTCCCCGCATTTAGTAATAAAAAAAATTCTCATAGCTCTAGCCCTCTGGAAGCGGATACGTTCCGTGATTGCAGATGTCTTTTTGTATTTTGATGGCTTTAGCTAACACACATCCATCCAAACTTCAGTCAACTTGCTTTTTTAAACGCCTAAATCATGTAGGAGGAAAAATCATGTCTACCTTCCATATGAAACATTGTTGCCACAAGGTGTTACACAGCTGAACAGTCAAGTATCTTCCATTTTTGCAGAAAGCTGAAAGAGGTGAGACTGGATCGTTTGAATCCTGAAGGACTTGGAATAAGTGTGAGAGGTGGATTGGAATTTGGCTGTGGCCTCTTCATCTCCCAGTTGGTTAAAGGAGGACAGGCAGACAATGCTGGACTTCAGGTAAGGGAATTATATTCACGTAATATTAGGCACTAAGGCTTGTTCTTTAACATTTAGGAGTTACTATTTTTAAGGTGCTCTTTATCTCTTCTAAGAAAATCCATAAGATGTATAAGACAATGCCATAGCCAATACCATTATACAAGTGGTAAAACTCTTAATTTCACCATTTTTAATGATAAGTAAACCTTTTTTCCCCCTTATTTGGGATATGATACTTTCTCAAGAGTAAAGATTTTTCTGGAATGTTTATCCTTCATGAGTAGCAAGAGTTAAATGTAAGCAGATGGAAAGAAAGACCTCTAGACTGTGTAAGAGTGTTTTAAGTTGTCAAATTCTGATTAAATGTAGAATAGAGCTCGTAAATACCAAAAGTGTTAATTCCACTTTGCACAGATATAATTTCTGTAATGGAATGTTTATTTGACCTTCATGTATAAATTGTGGAGGTTCATGCAATAAAAGAAAGATCCTATTTTTAACTATTTCCAGTTCCTCTGTACTGCATAGAATTGCACTTTCTGTGATTAAATTTTAGATACATGAACCTGCCAACAAGGTTGGCAAAAGTCATTAGATATAGAAACACTTTTTTTCTAAGTCAATACTTATACAATTTGTATTAATGAAGTTTTGAGTCTTTGGTTTCTTTTTGAATGTGGCATTGCCTACTGAAGAGAGAAGTGAGCAATTGCTATGGCAGATGTCTGGATCTTTCTATGTGTTTGAATCTGATAAGGGGTTTTAAAGGTCTAAGTTAAGTGGATAGCCTAATTTTAATTTGTCAAGTCTGAATATTTGCTGAAAGTTTTGATGGTTAAGGATTAGGTTTAATACTAGTGCAAAATATATTAAGGTGGCATGACTCATTACAGTGTTTGATTGAACTTAGGTTTTTTGTAAATATGCTTCAGCATTGTGCCATGACTCTCCTACATAAAAAAAAATTAGATCTCTGTCAACAAGGCTATTAAGTTAGGGTTCCATGTTTGTGTAACTCACGCTGAAAGCTTTCTGAAATTTAAATAACTGTTCCTCTCTGTTTGCATCTGTGTGCCCTTTTGTTTGTGCATTCATAGCTGTATATCTAATTTAGGATCACGATTGAATTAGTCCCATCTTCTGTCAGTCTGCTCTGGACTGATGCATGACTGGCTCCCTGGGTGCTTTAGAAAGTCCTTTGCAGAACAAAACCATAAATGCTGTATGTAGTTAGAACTGAGTGTTTTAGGACACCACAAACACTTTGCTGTATGTGTTGTCAGCCTACTTCTAAGCCTGGGATTTACCAGTCAGTAACTCCAGAAAAGGACATTAATGTACCATCTCGGAGTTTGCACTGCACAGATTCATGTAGCTCATCTGCTGTGTTAGACAGTGAGAATGGGAAGTGTAGGCAGGAGTTGTTCCTGGGTTGTGGTTAGCTCATCAGAGATATTCCAGCTACATCCTTCCTCCATGCTAGAAAACTGAGAAAAAGACCAGTTGCTTATATGGCTTTTGAAAACATCTCCTGGAAAATACTGGAAGACATTAATGGTGCTGAGCAATAATAGACTTAATAGCCACTGTCTTAAATTGCCATGCTAATATGTACATTGTAATACTGTTGTGTGGCTCTGCTTCTCAGCTTGTTTCAGGCTAATGGTTTGACAGGATCACTAGATAAAGAGTTATGCTTAGTTGTGTTACTGTGAAGATGTCAGTTTTCCTGTTTTATCAGTACACAGAAAAGCTGTGACTGAGGTCATTGCACTACATGTTAGCATCAATGAATGGGATTGTAAAGGATCTTAGGGCTAGTCTGTACAAACTGTATTGCAACTCAGAACATGGTTAGAATTTGGCAGACATAGTAGGAACAATAAGGGGGAAGCATACTTGAGAGTGACTGAGAATTTGTTAGGCTTAGATTATATGAATTAGTATGAGCAGATGGTGCTTTGCAACTCCTGCTTTGCAGCCTGACTTCTGTTTTTTGATATGTGGTGTTAAAGCTCAGCCTAAAGTGCCTGAATAATAGGTGGCACTAGGCACTTTCTGAACCTCACTGAATAACAAGACCTGACAGGCAGCCCATTGTTCTAAATTGCTGTCTTACCCTAAAGCCAACTGCTTCTGAAATTTCACCTACCTGCTTTATCCCAAAAATGCTGTCTGAAAAAGATATAATGATCTTCTATTGTACTGTCAGTTTTACATCCTGCTGCTTTAAAAATATTCCAGTTAATTTTGCATGATTTCTCCTGGAAGTACTTTCCAAGTTACGTTAAAATGACAGAATAATCATGGAGGCTTACTGGGGCACTTGTAGTTTTGACCCTTTTTTGACTATAGTTCCTCTAAAAGGCTACAAGTGTTTTGTTCTTTCATGAAGAAATGTACTTCATCTCCCCTCCTCCCTGCTTTCTGATACTGATGTGTGTGGGGATTCTGCTGAATACAAAGAGATGGAGACTAGTATGAATGGTGAAAGTGGTAGAATTGTACAAAATGTGAAATTTGAAACAGTTGATATTATTATATAAACCCTTCCATTTCCTAGGAGCACTATATATTATATTTCTTATTTTAAAAGTTGCAAATAATAGGCATTTTGCTTGGGGAAAAATTAGGTTTGCATATTTTTTTCTAAAAATTCTGTCATCTCTCTGTTTAATAGGGAGAGGGGAAACTGTGATATATAATACCGAAGTAATTGTTAGTGTTCTACTCTAGTCAGTCCTGCAGATTTTGTCTCTACTGCTTCAGATTCATTAGGTTGGTATACACGTATAAAAGTAACAAAATATATGAAAACAACTGTTAATTACCCCAGTATTTGACAACTTTGTTCAGGACAAGCTGTTCAATGTCCTAAAGAGAAGCAGTTTGTGATGTGTCTATGCATCTCCTGCAGTTCAGCCTAGGTTGGGTTATTTCTAAAGCACCATCAGTAATGGTCAGTCGATAATACAAATGTTGTTAGGTTGAATGAAGAGTGCTGAGTTTCAGAAATGAAATGACAGAGGAGTATTAAAAATAGCTGTATGGGAAACGCTTGTTCCCATACTGGAGAGGAAAAAGAAAATATGCTCTTGTGTGGATTTATAATTTTGTAAGTGTGTGCCTTTTAGGGAGATGATATAATAACAACAGATATGACTTAGTGAATGATGACATCCTCAGAGCAACACAAGTTCTGCTGATCCAGAAGCCTCACAATGGCACTGACATTTGCAGTCCTTAAACTGGGGTGCTTCTGGGTGTTAAAGCATTGCAGTTAAAAACATGGTTAGGTTACCCTTTTAAAGAGTTGGGTTTGTGCAAACTCAGACTCCATGGTTATAGCCTGCACGCCGTGGAAGACGTGAATAAATGAGGGATCTTGAACTAAACAAAAACCAAACAAAAAGCATCCCTGCCCCCAATACATAAGATCAACAGAAAAGTTATACACAAACTTCCAGTGCTTTTCCAAGTGAGTAATCCAGAGAGAGGCCAGAGTTGCTTGTGGAGAAAGCATTTTGAGCATTTTGTTACTAAGGGACTCTACCTTCCTTTGAAAAGCAGAGGTCACTCGCTTTCCTACTAGTATAACCAGCAGGATCCTAAATAGGCTGAGAGTCTTTATGGTTTGTAGAGTTTGTCTTTATACACAGTACCACAAGTCTGACTTTCTCTGAACCATTTTGCTTCCAGTTCTAATCCCAGTCCTAAAAGCATGTTATTCACAGTTAGTTTCCTAAGTGTCAAGGGCAGTGAAACAACTCCAGAGTAAATTTTTAGAATCATAGAACATCCTAACTTTGAAGAGACCCACATGGATCATCGAAGTCTGATTCCTAGTCCTGCACAGGACAGCCCCAAGAATCACACCATGTACCTGAGAGTGTTGTGCAAACGCTTCTTGAGCTCTGGCAGGCTTGAGGCCATGACCATGTCCCTGGGAAGCCTGTTCGAGATAAATCTTCTTGGTTTTGAGGTGGGGAACTAACTTATAATTTAGTGGTGTATTTCCAGGAAAAAGAGGACTGCAATTGCATGAATACTAGGCCTGTGGGATGGATGGATGGATGTGGTTTTGAACATTTGGAACAAGTTGGTTAAGTGAGTGTTCTTTCATAGTGAGAGCTATCAGCGGTGCAACTTGAGACTGCAGATCCCATGTGCTTTTCCTTGTCAGATTCTGCATTTCTACCACAGGTTGTATGTTCAAAATCCTCCAGTACTGACCACTTTCTGCTCTTATTAGAGATAATTTTAAAAATCTCACTGGCTTAAAAAACATTCAAGCTCTTCAGAATGCAGGCCATTGCCCTGGATGAGATTTTTTTGGATGCCCAGCAGAGGGAGCAGATGTCCCACTGGTCAGGTACTGGACACAACAGTCCTGTTTCGCCTCTGCGAGTGTGTGCTGTCCTGCAGCACAATCACATACTGCGTTTTCTGTGCTTTTGTAGCCTTCTGATGCTCTATTGTGTCAGATAAAAATCTTCATCTTCAGTGGGAAATGTGCTAAATGAGCTATGATGGTAGATGGGGTGTGTTGTTAGTGTTTTGTGTAATATTGCAGAGCATGTGGCGCTTCACAGAAAAATTAGAAAGGCTTGTGAAACAAGTAAAAAAGATAAGTGGGTAGTTTCTTATTTTGTTGTTTGTGGTTTTGGGGTTTTTTTCGATTGAACAGATCACAGTAAGAAGATTCAATATACTTATTATATACGAGAAAAGGCAGAAGGTGACAGCCCAATGTCCTGTCACGCAAGGGTAGACCTGCCACAGAGTGTGTTACTATGACAGACTCTAAGACACAGGCTATATTGAGGAACTCCTACTCCCAGTTCCATTTCTTCCTCTTACATAAATGTGGTGATGAAAATTTAGACCTTTGGTACTGAGCTATGCAGTGCCAAAGGTGGAATCTCCAGCTATGACCTTTTTCTTTTTCCTAAAACTGTTACCAAGGTAGAAAGAAACTAGTCCTCAGTGACCTAAACAGTGACTTCAATTTTTTCAGTCACAGATACTTCCATCAGCCTTGTGTGATGGAGAAAACAGTGGATACACTGTGTGACTTAGTCTGTACAGACACAGTAGACCACTAAGACTGATGCCATTACCTCTGCCATTTCAGTGACAGTGAAGTTGGACTAGAAGTATCTGGCTCAAAGACAAAAAAACAAAGCTTATGTTAAAAAAAAAATAGGTCCCAGAGTTATCTAAGGTGGTACAGTGTTGACAAATATCTTAAAGATTACAATATTTGTTATAATACTCTCGTGAATTCTTTATGAAGTCCATTCTGTAAGCAGACAGAGTGGTTTGGGTTTTGCACAATGGAAGTTTTGTTTGAGTGGTTAGGGCTGAATGAAACTCCTCATTTCTTCCTGTTCCTGATGAGTCTCCTGTGCCTCTGGCATTCTGGAAGAGCCAGCCTTTCTGATCTTCTGCAGCAGAAGTTGAAAGGATGTTCATAGTTGATCTTGGTACCAGGAACTGGTGGACGGGCAGTCCCAAAGCAAGTGGATGAAGGGGAAGTGCCCCCCAGATCAGAACTAGTATGGTCAGTCTTTATTCACTATCATGAAGTGTGTTATGATGAACCTGCCTCTTCCCCTAAAGGTTTTAGTCAAGAAAGGTCTTCACTAAGCCTGTAAAAACAGTGATCTTAATTTGTAGCATAAGGACATTTCCCAGACCTAAAGTGAAAGCACAGAACCTTGCAACAAAAGTATTTGTAGATATTTCTTTCTGACAAGCATGACAATGCATTTCACCCAGATTTTGTTGATTAAAACTTGTTGGTTTAGTTTTGATGAAGCTTGAAATCAGCCTGATGGGGGTACCAGCATGGAAGACTTAAGCCTAACTTGAGGCCATGAAGCTTGAAACTTGAGTCTTCAAATGCAACGTTTTAGGCAATCATTAACTACAGGCAATGCTGCCATGAAAGCAGACACATTTGTGAGGAGGCACACAAAATTTCATTGATTAAAACCAAATCCTGTGCTGTTGATGTTAATAAGAAAAGTCCTATCAACTATCAGCGTGGCATTTTGATACATTTTACATAGTAGTTTAGAGGAAACACTACTGGAGAGTAGTGAAGCCAAAAAGTAAGAGATCAAAGTACAGAGGTACAAGAAGACACTGTTGGTGGTTTGTTAAAGTCGTTTCCTGGTAATCATTTGTATATCTTATTGCACAGTGGATTGATTTGTGGTGTCTAGTGGAAGGAGTCGTGCACTAGTTTTCATAGTGCCATGTCACGTGATTAGTATTAAGTAAAAGTCTTTGTTAGTAAAAGTCTAGTCAGGATCTGCATTTTTCAGTCTTACCTTGAGCACCTCATAAGATTGAACCTTAAATGAAGTGGGCAATGTCTCCATCACTGATTTATTCTCAGCCTCTCTAGCTGAGAGGATCATTAGTCAGAATTTATAGAAAATTGGAAATTTTCTAGTCTAGTCATCATAACATATCAAGTTTGGATTTATACTAGAGGAAGGGAAACCTTTTGATTGTGTTCTGATAAATAAGATATGAATTTTTATGGAAGTGGCCACCCTGTCTATTCTACATTAGTAAATTGAACACTACCAGGGAATGTTTTTGGGGTGCTGCCATTTGATTGCCAATAAATGTTAGTGTGGTCCCCAAAAAAACCCAAAGAGGTAAACACCATTAAAATAAAGCATTTTCTGAATCCAGAATAGGGCAAGGTAATAAGACCAAGTGAAAGTTTCCTATTGATCAAAACTAGTTAGGAAGGTGTCTCAGAAAACAGATACTAAGAGCAAAGTTACACTGCTGAAGTGTAAAGGAAAAAAAATCTCTCCAAAATTATTTGAATTAACACATGGACACCTGTGTTTAAGGTAATCTGTGGAGTACAAATCTGATGTGTAGAGACTAGATAGTATTTATAAAATTGATATTTGGCCATTAATCTGCCTTATCTGTTCAATATCTGTTCAATATCAAGTCTAAACAATTACAGATAAATCTGATCGGAACATTACCTGAAATTCAGAAAGTATACAGGACTAAACTATGTCAAACCTTTGCATCAAAATTATTACCAGATTGTATCATTGCTTGAAAACCTCTTAAAATATTAATTCACAATTATTTTTTCTTCTCCCTTTCATTTTTGAGGTTGGAGATGAGATAGTTCGTATAAATGGATATTCCATTTCATCGTGTACACATGAAGAAGTCATAAATCTCATTCGTACAAAGAAAATAGTGTCCATAAAAGTGAGACGTAAGTAACACAAAAAATCACCTCTGTCACCAAAGGTTATTAATAGATTACTGATTCTTATTAATAGATTGCTGATGATCTGTAGAAACTTAACAGAGTATTTTTCTTTTTCAGATGTTGGTATGATACCTGTCAAAAGGTAAGGGTGTTTCGTTTGAAAAAATTAGATTACTTATTTTCACTTAACCTCTTGTATCCAAAGAAACTGTGTTTATTATGAAAATGTTTTGGATGCTGACTAAATGCCACTTTCTTTGTAATAAATGGGCAAATGTCTTCTTTGATGAATCTGACCTTTTTATGCCAGTTACCTCCTTAACTCTTTTCTATTTCCTCATTTTTCACGGATATTTCCTGGAAATTTAATTATCAATGTACCTGCCTTAACAGAGATCTCCACTGTTTCTTTATCAGTAGCATCTGAGAATTGCTTCAGAGCTTAGAAAAATTTAGAATTATTGTCCACTTTTAATTTTTGTTGAAAAGTTGAATCTTGAAGTGGAATGTTTAAGAAATTTTAGTGATGGGAGATGCAGATGTCTGTCTGCATAGGCATTTGTGTAAGCTGTTTGAGTTGGTGTGGTTGTTCTTACAGTCTTTCCTAGAGTTTCCTAAAATTGTTTCACTTGAGGAGGTTTTACCAATTTTGTATTTGACCAGCTTTACTAGCCTGAATAATTTTATTTTGTTTTATTTAAATTGCTGGCAAATAAACCAGTTGTTGTGAATGGTATCCAAAGAAAGTTGTGGATGCAAAACAGGCCACATTCAAAAGTAGCTTGAATACACTGAAATTTATTTGTGCCATTATTTTAAATCGGTTTTTCCTTCCAGTTCAGCAGATGAACCCCTTAAATGGCAATATGTAGATCAGTTTGTGTCAGAGTCTGGGGTAAGAGATCAATATTTTATTAACATATCTTCTGGGAAATCTGTAATGGTTCTGAAACAATTTCTCCTCTGACCTTATCAGAGAAACTATTGTTTTTATTTCTATGATGCAATATCTTGTTATAAGTGTTCAGTGAGAAACATCTTTTGTGATATTAAATTATTCTAGAACCATTAAGTAAGAAAAGGGCAGGACACAAATGAAATAGCTTTTACTCATTAATTGGTACTTTATTTTACTTGAGCTTATTAACTTCCCAGGCTGCAGTTCTGTATAAATCGTTATCAGATTATTTTGCATATATTAGGTGTATTAGTGGAGGAATGACAACTTTGAATGCAAGACTTCTAAGGGTTGCAGCAGTGAAAAGTAATACCACAATTACTGTTCTTTCACTTTCAGGAAGAAAGACTTAGTTAAATAGTGAACACTATCACGTATTTCTCCAGCCCTATTGTCAGGGAATAGCTAAATGATTATTTTGCCATATCACTTTCCTCTAATTTTCCTTCAGCCTTTTCTGAAGACAAAGTTTGACTATTTAAGTAATCTTCTCTAAATAGATAAGTTCATTCTTTCACCTTAGCCATGCAGATCCACTGAAATTACTCTGCTTCACATTCATTTCCAGCAGGATGGGACTGTGGAGGAATCTTATCTTGATGCTGGCAGGGTTTCATTCTGGCTATAGGAAATTTTATAGTAGTCTTGATAGGAATTCAATACAGAGTAACATCTGCAACATTTTTTAACCCCTCTATAGGAAGGAAAGGGCAGTGTTGCTGGACTTGTTTCTTCTGGAGGAAGAGACAGTAAGGAGAAGAAAGTCTTCATCAGCTTGATTGGTACAAAAGGCATGGGATGCAGGTGTGTACACATTTGTTATTTAATGTCACTGGTTTGTTAAGTGAGACATTCAAGGCAGTTATTTCCATCCTTTGTTGCTGTGATATCAAGAAAATAAAGACCTATGCTGGATCAGAAAGGCAAACTGCAATAGCAGGATATCTGTGGCATGTATTACATATTTTTAGACACAGCATGAACACCCGTGTTAAAATTTCTGATATAAAACAACAAAAAAGTTAACATTTAAAAGTACGAGCAGGCTGAAAGTGACCTAATACAAGTTGTCATGGAATTATATATTTTAAATGCTTTTACATTTTTAAATACTTTAAATGCTGCTTGGTGACACAGCAAGTTCCAGGATTGTCCACTGTCAAGTTCACTGTCTGAACTAGACTGCTTCCTGTGACCCTGTTCAGAACTAAGACACCATCATAAAGCTATATCCAGTTTCTAAAATTAATGTTGAATCTACGGGTTTTTTTAGAAATATGATTCTCTGATTCTCAGGCTCCTTGCACTAGTTGTGGAGGTTTTGGCGTAGAAGGGATATTATAGGATTTTTTTATATATTTAGGGATATATAGTTGAAATTACTGGGAGTTTTCTTTGATGTTATCTGGAGGATATAAAGACTTCTAAAAAGTATTCACGGACCTGGAAGGGTGGTTCAACATCACTTCTTGAATTTATAATCTATAAAAGTAGTTTCTGTGTTTGGGCCCAGCTTAGATGGCAGCTTAAAATTTCTGAGCTAGATGTTCCTCTGGTTGAAAACATCCTTCTTGCGTCTAATAAATAATCTGAAAAAAATAACATGGCTTTATACACAGAGTATACTGCAGTTCATTGCGTAAACATGCAAGCAATTAGTAATTCTTCACTGTGTGTGTGTGTGTTGCTTGCTTTCAAATACTCTTGGTGTCCCAGTGCCTTAGACAGCATAGGTCAGTGTACTATGTTAGTTGCAACATCTAAGGCAAAATCTAGAAGCTTGAATATTTTTCTTTTAGCTTTTTCTTAAATAAGAATTTTGTGGTATTAAAAATAGCAAAGCAGGATGATAAACCGTTATGGTGTTTGTTTCAGAGTGGGCTAGTACCATAAATATTATTTTCTCATAAATTATTTTTGGTTAAACAACTAAAGCTATTCACTGTATTACACTGTATTATTCTATAAGTATCATCCTATGAATGTTTTTTTTTTTTTATATCACCAGTATTTCCAGTGGTCCGACACAAAAACCAGGCATTTTTATCAGCAATGTTAAGCCAGGTTCTCTTTCAGCAGAGGTGGGCTTAGAGGTGAGTATGTCACCTTCCAGGGTAGGTACCACAAGGGCCTCTTGTTTGGTATTTGTGACTTCAAGGATTCCAGATCACTATAAACTGACTAGCTGGGTTATTTTTTTGTTGTTTTGGGTATTTTTCCCCGTGGCAAAAGGAATACCTTTTGGATGCATTTCAAATGAAGCTAGTTTCCTAAAATTTTAAGAACATGAATGACCTGGGTCAGACCAATATGCTGCCAAGCTCAGGATTTGATCTCAAGCAGTGGCAATAGGTAATGCTAGTATAGGAGGATATGCAAGCCTGAGCAGTTTCTGTTCTGTTCCTGTTGTTCTCTGCCAGTACCCATGATTATTGCATTAATGGTGTCAGAGAGCACATCTCTTTCTGTTTTCATTTAATATGTGTACTAACTTAGCATCTGTACTAAAATTTGTATTAATTTCTTTAGGTTGGTGATCAGATTGTTGAGGTAAATGGAGTGGACTTTTCTAACGTGGATCATAAAGAGGTAAGAGCAAGTCTTTCTGATTCCCTGAATTGGTAGTTGTCAGCTTATTAAACATCTGATTTGCCTGGCCACAAAAAATTGATTTTGATACTAGGCTACTAACTCAAGGGGTTGGATTGGGCCATGGGCATGTGGAGATTTGCATACCTACCACCCTATTTAGTTCAGGTGGGACTTCTGGAAATTCCAGCCTTGACAACCAGCATCTTCCATTGATTATATACTGTACTTTTTCACCACTTGTTTCAGGCTGATTTTTGTTTTGTTTTAATTTACAGGCTGTCAGAGTGCTCAAAAGTAGTCGTACTTTGACTATCTCTGTGGTAGCAGGCGCTGTAAGTAGTATATTTGTAAAACCAGAACATTTGTGAAAATTCCTATGTGGGCAAATAAATGGTAAAAAAATCATAAAAACTAAACCTCTGTTTCTTTATAAGACCTGTATCACTAAAATCTGTCAAGCCAGGCAGTGTTGAGTGGCTTTTGATTATTTCGTACCATGCAAAGTGTTCTCAAATAAAACAGTTTCATGATTGTGGGCCAGTGCAAAACAGTTCCCTTTACAGTGGAAATTAAGTTTATCATAATGGCTTTTAATGTTTGAGAGCTTCTGTTCGAATAGATATCTGCTTCTGCTGAAACATAAAAGGTGAATTGGATTGGAGTCAAATCCTGAATAGCTGATGTCTTAGCCTTATTTCAAATTAATTCATTGTGTAACTGTTTATCTGATCTATTTAGTGTATCAAGACACTGAAAATCGTTCAGTTTTCCACTTCCACTGTTTTTTACAACAGAACTTTAAGCCTTTGGGGCTTAATCTAAAGCCAGCTGAAATTAATTAAATCTTCTCTCTGACTTCAGTGTGATTTTTAATAAATGTTTGAATGTTTTCACTGCCTTAATCCTTCTTATTGCAAAGTGCATAGTTATATACAAGAGGATAATCAAGTTCCATAGACTAATCAAAGATGGTGCTTTCTAATTCAGTCTTGCAACTGAATTAATAGAGAAAAAAAGATTTAATAAATCACTTCAGCTACTTCCTAAGGGTTTGTGTATGCTGTGTAGCTATATTAAGGAATTAATGGTTTATTTAAACTGCTCTTAGAGACATGAAAAATGCTGCCTTCCTAATTAACATGGGATTTTAATTTCAGAAATGAAGATTAGATAAATGTTATCAGTGTTCCACCGTGGAAATATCTTTCTTGAATAGGAAATAGTGCTGTTGTCTTAACTGTAAAGCAAATAAAACAGGAACAAAAGCAACTGAAACACATCAACTATATAATATGTTGGGAATGTATATTCCCTGTGTTTGGGTTGCCTGAATGATGGTACCTTTCTGCAGCTGCCAGGCATAAGATTATTAAAACACAGTAACTATATAGTTGTCTTCACACTGGGAATCATTCAATGTGCTGTTCTGTGGCATTTCATTGCTCAGTTAGATTTATAATATCAAGTTTTTCCTGGGTGACAGGTGACACACTGAACATGTATTTGGCATGACCCCTACACTGTTGTTGCTGACTTTAGTAGTTGCATGACTCCCATGATGTGTTAAGAACATCATAATTTGGAGGATGAAATTGGAGTAGCTCTTTGGAGTGAAGTGGTAAGATGTTTCAGGGTCTTTCAGAATGCATTCCTCCGAAAAAGTGATGTGAGGAAATGGCAGATGTGCTAGTATGTAATTGGGTTTTTTTTCATTATTTCACAAAAGAACTACATTCATGGGGTTTTTTTCATGACTGATTTGGGTGGTGGTTGTGATTGCAGGGAAAGGAGTTGTTCATGACTGAAGAAGAAAGACAAAGAGAAGCACGTCTTCGTGAGCAAGAACGTCAGGAGTTAATGCATCAGAAGCGACTTGCGCTGGAGACCAACAAAATCATCAAAGAGCAGCAAGAGAAAGAGAGATTGTAAGGACTATGTATAGGACAGTCCGAAAAACCTAGCTTGGATTTGGAGAGGGCATAGGAGACAGGAGCACATTGTGATTTCTGTGACAGTTCTCACAGAAGTGAGATTACCAACTTAGATTAATTTGGTTTTGCTGTTTCAGAGTCTTTGTTCTTAAAATGCTTATCTTGTGATGCTCTTGACATTCTGGGTTTTCAAAGCTGACATGATTCAAACCCATTTTAGTAGAAGGGTCACTTTGTTCCCCAACTGTCATACCTCTATGATTCAACATCCTTATTATCCAGGTGGTCAGGAATCACCTCAGGGTTCCTGTGAAAGCATACTGTACCCTTGGTATCTTGAAAATGACTTTTAAAAATTTTCCCCAATACATTTTTTTTTTACTGTCTATATCTTTTACTAACTATATGCTGACACACTTTGTCCAAATTCTTACTCAGAAAATACTATTTTTATCATGTTGTCCTAATTCCTCTTATTCCAGAAGAAAACTGGAGATTTCCCAGAAGGCTGCAGAGGAAGAAGAGAGATATCGCAGAGAAATAGAGCAGTAAGTAAAAACCTGACATAGACAGTATGCCACCTGAAAAAGAGTTCTTTTATATTAGATCTGGGTGAAAACATTTTGCATGTTCCTTTCTAATAAAACTGTGTAATATTTCCATTTAGCTAGATGTAGGGTCCAATACGTATCAGTAAGTACACCACAGTTACGGAATAGGAAACTGATCTGAAAATCAGCACCTGGAAAAAAATTAGGCTTATGACAATAATAAATTCAATGTGAAATTGAAGTTGAGCTCTTATTTTTAAAATATGTTATTAATATATACAGAAACTTAAGCTTAAGGAAGTTTTGTGTCTCTAAACTTGTTTACTCTTTGTCTACATTTAATTCTAACAGGAAAAAAATTAGTACTGCTGTGAACAGATCAGGGAAAAACCAGAGAAGATTCACTAAAGAGTTGGAAAATATGCATATACTCGGGAGGTTGATGACGTGTCCATTTACCTTATATTCAAAAAAACCAAAACACAGATAGTTTGTTCATGATTTGTAAGATGGAATTTAGTAGTCTTTTCAGTCTGTCAGACAGTTCTGAAAACAAAAGCTATGTAGAGTTATACAGGGGAGGTTTGTGTTAGATATTAGAAAAAGGTTCTTTACCCAGAGTTTGGTTGGGCTCCCCAGGGAAGTGGTCACAGCACCAAGCCTGACAGAGTTCAAGAAGTGTTTGGACGATACTCTTGGGCACAGGGTGTGACTCCTGGGGATGGTCCTGTGCAGGGCCAGTGATCCTTGTGGGTCTCTTTCATCTCGGCATATTCTGTGGTTCTGTAAAATAAGGACTATGTGCTGCTAATTGACTTGAGTAAAAATTTCAGTCATCATAAATTTTAACTAGGCTTTTGCTTTTCTCCGGTAAGAATTAATTAAAACAGTGGCACTAAAACCAGGCAGTTCTGTAACTTACTTTGTTCAAGAAATCTGATTCTAATTATCACAGTCTATTCTGGTTTTAAAAAGTTATGATTCTAGAACAAGAACATTCAAAGATTGTATCATAATACAGTCAGTATATATTTGTAACATAAGCATTGTTTTACATTTGGAAGTTTGAAATTAACCAGTATTACATATTGGTGTTTTCACAGTACTTAAATTCCCTTCTAAATGTTGGGAAATTGCATGAAAGAAGAGTAAGTTACACAATATCTCTTTTGATCTGAATCTGTAAGGTGCAAAAAGGAATGTCTTTCCCAGCTGTCACAAGAGAAAAATCTTTTGACAGTCTAGCCTTGGGCTCTGCTGCAGCACATGGATAAATTCTTATGCTTTTCCCTTTTCTAATTCCTGGGGAATTGATAATTCTATTCTTTATTGTCGTCTATTATAGAAATTCCTGCAATAACCAGAAGCTGCTATAAAAGTAGACCATCACAGGCGACGAATGACTCTGTTCTCCAAATCCAGATTGCCTGTCAGTTATAATGAATGTTGCATATCTGCAGTGCTCTGCTGAACTAAGTGCATCTTTACTCACTCAGGGGGGGCTTTCATGCTTTGAGACCTTCTCATTTTAAGGTCTAGCATGGCTTTATACTTCGTTGTATAATTTTCAAGTGCTGCTCAGGCACTGTAAGGCTTTTCCATCTTACAATCCAAAATGTTAATTCAGTGTCAATCTCCTTGGTGAGGAGGAAGAATGGTAGTAGAGGAAGTTGGATGAAATCTAAAGCTTAGATTTAATAAGCAGTTGAGGCAGACAGTTACACCAGAATACAAAGCTTTCCTGTATTAATGGTTTGTGAAGATCACCGCTTGCTATCTTTTAGAAATTCTTGCTGCAGTAATTCCTTGTATAAAGTCACTACTCTGCTGTTTTTTGATATCTTGCATACATTTTTGGAAAAATTTTCAAATGTGCTTAAATGACAGAAGTCCCTAACTATGTGTACTTCAATGTAACCCTATTTTTTAAAATTTAAATGAAATGGAAAAACATTCTGTCCATTGTTCCCTGCTGTTGACTATGCCTCTAAATTTAAATACTGAGCTCAGCTACAGATTTAAGAGTTCTTTGACCGCATGTAAGTATTTTTTCAAATTACTTTTGCTAATTCAGAGATGCAAAAGATAATCCAAGTGTAAATAGCATCATATATATCTAAGACGTGGTAAATTTTTGCACCATATATCAGCTTACGAGTTCAAGACCAGCTATAGTCAAAAATAGATCTTGGATCACTTAAGGCCCCATATATGAAGCTACAAGCTGTTAGGTTATATGACACTTCTGTTGTGACCTACTTGGTATTTGCTGAATTTTCCTTTGAAATGTCCTTTTTTTCGAATCACAGTTCCATTCTAGGTGCCCTCTAGGTAATTTACTTGTTCTGCAAGCTCCTTTGTCCTGAGGCATGACACTCTTGTGATCCTTGTGGGTCTCTTTTCTCTACCCCTCCATTTCCCTCTCTCCTCTTTTTTTATTTCTTTTTTTTTTTTCCTAGAATCCTGAACTAATGTGGTTTATATTTCAGCAGTATTAGTGACTTTCTGGGAAAAGTCACTTTTTAGTGCAACATAGAACTGTGTCCTTAGGAAGCAATCATCAAAATGGATCTAAGACATAGAAGGAAGACACATACTTTTTAGGTATAATTCACCATTGTAACATCTGTTTTAGGCAGGTGATAGATGTTCTGTCACCTAGTGTTACAGTTAAAACTGACTGTTTTTCTACTAGGTACTTCCTGTTCTAAAAATGAAAAATTAGTAGCTGAGAGATGGTTTTTTACTTCAGTCAAGGGGACAGTCAGTACTGCAGTGTATCACTCTGGGCTTAGTATCTGTGCAGGTGTTTATATAATTGGCCTTAAAATTCTCAATATAAAATAAGAATATTTTACTCAGTTACAGTGTATTTTGCAAATTATCTTAGTAGCTTAGTAAATGAAGAAGAATGGTGAAAGGAATTTACTTTGGGGGAAGGAGCAGTTTATTATGCTTTATATTAATAGAAAAACCAAGCATACTAAACACAAATAATTGTAATGAATATATATTCATGCTGTTGTTTTGATACGTGGAATTCCTAGATGCATTTTTTTTTTCCTCTAGGATAACAGCAGAGGAGGAGAAATTTAAAAAGGAGTGGGAAGAAGACTGGGGTCCTAAAGAACCACCCAAGTCTTTAAAAACTGTAACTGCAGAAGTGCACTCTGCCCCTCGTTCCAAACACAAAAGTAAGTAATTCATTTCAAGCTACCTCCTTGTATTTGTTTCAGACACATCACTGAGCTGTATGGAATATGTCACCAGTTTGTGTCCAAGCCAAGTTGGTTAGAATATGGTGCTAGTAACACTGAGGTTGTGGGTTCAATCCCTGTATGCCATTCACATAAGAGTTGGACTTGGTGATCCTTGTGGGTTCCTTCCAACACAGAATATTCTGGGATTCTGTGACTTGGTTATTTTGAGAAGACTGGAAGCACACAGTAAATGAATTTAACAACTCTTATTTAGCAGGTACCTATCTTGCAAAATCTACATCCACTCTACTAGTCATGGTTACTAACCATCAGCAGCATAAGGCAAAATTAAAAAAAAAAAAGCTTACAAAGAACTTGTCTGAAGTATAAACCTCTTCAGCTTGGGATTTTGGTGCATTGTTTTCCATGTTGTTTCAGTTCAGTGTTTTGCCTGTCAACTTTTTCACGGTTTGGGTCAGAAGGGATCTTAAAGGTCATCCAGTTCCAATGCCCCTGCCATGGATGGGGGCATCTTCCACTACACCAGGTTGCTCAGAGACCAGTCCAACCTGGCCTTGAACACTTCCAGGGATGGGCATCCACAACTGCTCTGGGCAACCTGTTCCAGTGTCTTATCACCCTCACAGTAAAAAAAATTTCTTCTTAATATCTAACCTAAATCTATCTTCATCTAGTTTAAAACCATTGCTCCTTGGCCTGTCACTACATGCCCTTTTAAAAAGTCCCTTTTCAGCTTTCTGGTAGCTGCTTTTAGGTACTAGAAGGCTGCTCTAAGGTCTACCCAGAACCTTCCCTTCTCCAGGCTGAACAACCCCAACTCTCTGCCTTTCCTCATAATAGATGTGTTTCAGCCCTCTGATCATCTTTGTGGCCTCACTGGTGGACCTGCTCCAGCAGGTTCACATCCTTCTTATATTGGGGACCTCCAAGTTGGATGCAGCATTCCAGGTGGGGTCTCACAAGAGTAGAGTAGAAGGGGAGAATCACTTCCCTCAACCTGCTGACCGTGCTGCTTTGGATGTAGCCCAGGATAAGATTGATTTCCTGGGTTGTGAGCTCCTTTGTCCAGGTCACTTTGAGCTTCTTCCACACCCCCAACTCCACCAACAGCCCCGAGTTCTTCACAGGGGTGGTCTCAGTCCTTTCTCCTCTCACTCTGTATTTGTGCTTGCATTGCCTCAACCCACGTGCAGGACCTTGTGTTTGGCCTTGTTGAACTTCATGAGGTTCACACAGGCCCACTTCTCAAGCCTGTCAAAGTCCCTCTGGATAGCATCCCTTCCTTCCAGCATGTGGACCTGAAAATTGATTTTATATCACTGGGCACTCTGCTTCAGAATTAGTTGAAAGACTGAGGAGGTTCTGTTTGTACACTGCAGTTGTCCATGAAGAATAAGTCTGACTTACTTGTCTGAAGGAATTTAAGGCAGAGCATAGTTGGCAGTTAAGAAGCTACATGGGAATGTACAAGGAGTATGTGGAGAGTGTGCTAAAATTGTATTGTAAAAAAAAAAAAACAACTGCAAAGTGCTTGTTGCATAATTTACAGGAGACCTGGGCCTATTCCTAACGTGATTATGTTATTTTGTGTATGACTTTGGCAAAGTCACTTAACTTTTCATGAACGGGAAACTGAGATAGGGAATTGTTTCTTCTGCAACTATCTCCTACCCATTTAGCTTCCTGACTCTTCAGTACAATATTTTCTCTGGTGTAGCATTCACCCCAGTGACGGTGCAGTAGAAGGCTGATACTTCTTTTTGAAGCCACATATCCCAGAACTGCTGATGGTTTGGTTACAGGAAAAGCTGCCTACCTCTGCACCCACCTTCATCACAGAGCACACTAATAATCCACATGCAGATTCTAACCACTCTTCAGCGTTGGAGGAGGTTGGAAATTGATTTGATTCAAGCAGGACCTTACTTTTTTTTTCCTCTCCTCAATTATGTAGAAAAATGTCCTGTTACTAGCTACTAATTTTTTTATTTCATGGCAACTTCTAATCACACATTGCTGATCTCTTTTTCATTTCATGGGAACTTCCAGTTAGACTGTCACTTCTGTCTCCTCACTCCTTTCCTCCTTTGTTTCTCTAGTAGACCAGCTTGAAACAGATGACATGGATGAAGTGATCATGAAGCAGGACAAACAGGTTTGCCACTCAGCCTTAACTTCCTATCCTGATTCAGATTCTTCCTGTGTCTCACTTCCTCCTGACAGTCAGTCTTGACACTGAACTGACCATTTGGTTTTCCTAGGGTAAAATTCCTTTGGTAAAAGATTAAAGTTTTTTGATGCTGCTATGGCATTGCTTTCTAAACATACCTTGATATTAAATCTAATAGTCCTACAGAAATGTGGATTATATTACAAGCTCTGTGTGTTATCAGTGTTTCATACATAAAATTATGGTAAGAGATTATTTTGTATGTTTTTAAATAGCAATATGTTTTGTTTTATTTATCCACTTGGCTTGAAATATTTTGTTCTAGGAAATGGAACTTTTCTTGTCTCCTCAAGCACCTGAGTCCTGCCACAAACTTGAAGGAATTTGAATACCTGTTTCATTTTAAGAGAGTTTATTAAAACTACTGTAAAGTAGGACTGTGACCATAGAAATCTTAGCCTTTGTGTTTCTGTATGAAGATTACTTGTTTGCATTTGCTTTGTTTACCATAAAATGTGTATCATTAAAATAAGGGCAACTTACAACTTACAATGTACCAGCACAATTTAACAACAAATTGATTTATAACTTGCCATGTAATAGCAATCCTTTCGTGCTGCGCCTTCAAATAAATTTTAATGTTTCGTGTGTCAGCATGGATTGATCTGCATATGAACCAGTCCTTGGCTTTTCTTCAAAAAACCAACTTTTTCTTTACCTTTTTTTAGCTTTTGGATGGTTTTATCGATATGAAGGAAAATTTCCCACCATCCGTAAGGTACAAAGTGTGATATATAAATGTGTTTGCTGTGTGTGTGAATTTGAATTCCCCATATTTCTTCTTCTCTGTTATTACTAAGCATCCTTTAAAGTCAAATGCTTCTTCTTTTAACATGTGCACAAATTAAGATGTGTTTGGATGGCATGTGTCTAGGACTTTGTCCTTTTGAGTGCTTTGGACTTCTGAGTTCTACCAGCTGCAGAGGGAATTCTGTGTCAATACTTTGCAGAAAGTGTTCATCACAGGTGGGCAGTGCATGTCTTCATGTTCTCCAAAAGTCCTCAAAATCATGTATATGAAAAACCCCAAACGGTACAGAGAAAAAAATTAAGTGGGAATCAAATACTCAGTTCCCAGTTACACCTTCACAAATTTCCCAGTAGGAGAAGTGCTGAAGGCAAAAGGCTGTTAGGCATGTGTATCACACAGAGTGAGCAAAAAAACTTCAGCAGTCTTTAAGGTGATAAAATATTTTTCTGTCTCTAGAGATGCTGCTGAGGTATTTCAGTTTCACTTTATCAGAGTTCCAAATAATAATTTGTTCTTGCTGTTGCTTTATTCTCTTTATTCTTTCAATGTGTCTTAGCCATATTATGGGGGTTTGCTATGGTGTTGTGTAGTTCGGTGGTGGGTTTTTTTGGTAATTAACTGTGCTAGAAGTGAAATGAAGATTTCTTCTGCGGACTCAAGGTTTCTGAGGACATCAGGATTGTTTCTGACAGATGAAGTATTTGTGTCACCATTTAGGACTGTTACTTTAACCCTTTGTGTGGCTAGGATATGCCTGTTCTCCTTAATAAAGAGTAAGAAAACATGGTACACTCCATTACCATTTTGTGTTGCTAGCGACTGTAAATCACCGTGGATCTGGAACCTGTGTGAAAGCCAGTGCAGTCAGGATTTCTATCTGCAAATTCTAGATGCATGTTATGAAAACTCAGTCTCTTAGCACAAATAGGCAGTCCTTTGTATTGTTGCTATAAATGTAGTTTACAGAATGTACAAATTCCTTTCCATATAGTAACGAAGATCATACACAATTACTGTTGAACTCTGACCCACAGTGAACACTAGACACTTCAGAAGATGTATTTTTAATCTTTTGCATTTAGAAATATTTTTAAATCTGGCAGTGATGAATTTTCATCCTACTCCAAATTGCTAATGATTTTTTTGTTTTGTTTTATTTTAAAACCAAAATTTCACTCTGTACTAAAAATATATATAATGGGAAGGAAACTGAATCCATGGGGAAAACTGGTGGAAAGGATGAATCATCCTGTTGTATCTGAATGCAGTGAAGGCAGCTAAGATTGTCTGATATATGTTCATCTTCTGGAAGCCTTTGGCCTGTGTACTGCTTAGTGTGCCTTTGACTTCAGTAATTTTTCAAGCACTGCTATACCTAGCAGGTTGATCTGCCTGATGTTACATCTAGTAGATGATACTAAATCTATTTTCTAATTTTTTAGTGAATAATATCAACAGGAACAGAGGCTCTAAAAAGACTATGCAGCTTTTCCCTTTGGTTGCACCCTACATCTAGAATTTTAAAGTTGCTCTGTGCTATATTAGTTCATCTACTCATCTGAGTAGATTTTATCTGGTGCTTGTAGGAGATACATGGTCTTTGTGATACAATGTTCTTCCTTGGAAGCAATTCAGTTTCTACACTGATCTAAGCCTTTCCTTTATAATTCCTTGTTTCAGTTTTATTAATGGATGCAGTGCTGGTTTGAGGACTTATGCATGAATCTCTTTTATGCATAGACTATCTACCTATACATGAGCATCTGTCACCTGAAAGCAATCAGTTTATATATGTATATATACAAACATATATATATATCCAGTATATATGTATATATATGTGCGTGTGTATGTATACACACATATGTATATGTGTGTATATATATATTTATAAATGCCAAAACAGAGATTGCAAATCAAGACCCAACCAAAACTGTTTGATTTATTCAAAATTTTGTGGTTGGCCTATGTGCCCTAAACTTGTAACTTGCAGAGGAGAGAAAAAGTGGAATTGCCTGATATCGTCTAACTTATGTTAATGGGCAGAGGCCCTCCAAAAAGGGTTGAATTCCCTGCAAGTTGCTGGGCAGATGGACTGTGGATTTTCTTTCTAAAAGACCATCCCCCTACTTGCATCGACTGTAATTAAATTTTCAAGGCAGGCACTCATGTACCAAGCTTGAAGTTTGTGTTGTTTTTAGTAAACAATTTTTGTAAAAAAACTTCCCAGAAAGGGAAAGAACGAAAGAAGTCAAAAAGTGATAGCTTTTGTGAGCAGAAGAAGAATAAAAAGGAAATGGAGTTTGAGCAAAAACTTGCCAAAGAGAAAGAAGGAATGTTGGAGAAAGAAAAACAACTGAAAATAAATCGTCTTGTGCAAGAGGTATGTTGTGATCTATCAAGTGCAAAACTATACTGAAAGAAAATGAGCTGGATCCTTAGTGGAGTTATGTTAGCAGGACACTTGTTAATTCTTCAAGGGCAAGGAAGTTTAAAAAGCTGTTTCACTGCAAAATTCTATTCCCATGTTTGCTTGTTTCTAGTCAGGTTTTGCCCAAACGAGGATAGCTCTGCAGTTAATGACTGTTCTTGTGTAGTGATCAATTTAATGAAACACGGCAAAATAGGAAATCATCCTCTAAAGCATTATTGTTTTTAAAACTACTTTAAGTGGCATTTCATGCTTGTGAAACATATTTGTATTGTGACCATACCTATAACCTTTTCTCACACACTGCTGTTATGGTTAAGGTATCTGAGACAGAAAGAGAGGACCTGGAAGAATCAGAAAAGGTGCAGCACTGGGTGGAAAGACTGTGTCAAACACGATTAGAACAGATTTCCTCTGTGGAGAATGAGTCTCCTGAGGTAAAATTCTGGCTTTTCCATATATTGCATGATCTCTAAATAATTCAATAGTTGTTTCCTAAAAGCAACAGGTTTTTACCAGCAAAAAATCTGTCTTTATCTTTCCCCCTCAGCCTTCATTCTAAGAGGGAGAAAAAAAGTCAGTAATTCATGAACTATAATGGTATATAGAATTTATAGCATTTTCTGTTTCTATATTTTATGAAGATTCAAACATTATTTAAATGAACTGGTTTTATTTTGTCTTTAAATATAATATCACCACAAAATTAAGTTTTATTCACTTGTGAGCTGTTTGGGCTAGGTGGGACGTGCTACCGATAACAACACTGAGACTAGAATACCCAGCTATATTTATTAGTATCCTATAAAAATAAGAACATCATTGATGATGAGCTCTTGGATGCTTCCTTGTATTGCATGACATAAAGGTACAGGTTAAGAAAATTAAAAAAGATGAGAAACTCCCAAAGACTAGGATTTGGGTTTGTGTTTTAAATAATCCCCTTAAATTAGGGGAGTTGCAGATAGTGATTGTGCCTTGGAGCCTGATGGTTCTATATGTGGAGAGAGGCTTTCCCACCATCCTGTGCTCTGGTTATTTTCCAAGTACATCTGCTTTCAACAGGAACACTGCAATCTGCTGAACTCCTGTGGGATCCCCAAGAAATCGCAACCACAAAAGGGACCCTTGGGGAACACTCCCACATGAATTTCCTTCAGGTCAATGTGGAGCAGCTCTGAAAAAAGCAGCTGATCTTCTGTTCTTCATGGGTTTAGGCTCAGATCCATGTGGCTTTTCAGTGCAGGTCTTTAGGACACTGGAATGATTATGCTGAGTGTTCTCTTGATACCTAAACTTGGCTGCTTGTGTTCTGCTAGAATTTTGTCTCCCTTACTTTGTAAAGTAAAAAGGAAAATTACAGATTACAAACACTGTATTTTCATGAGTCTACCCAGATTTAAGACAAGCATTCTGTGTTGTATTTGCTTCATCAATTCTTCTATTACATTATATATAAATGCTCTGTTACAATTTTTCTTCAAAACTTCCCAAGCAGTAACTTGCATAAAATAGCAAACCTGAGGGCTTCTGAGGGATAAATGCATCTGAACAATATTTAGGTGTTACAGGCATGAACTGCTTCTTTGGTGCAAGAGCAGTTAAGATCTCTTGACCTCTGCCAAAGGAATACCTATTTTTCAGTACCAGGGGTTATGTTAGATAAGGAGATCCAAAAAATGTCAACAACATTACCCACCTGAGAGAAGTGTTATTGTATTAGACTAAGAATAATGTGTCTGTCAGATAGTTCATCTATGTAATATTTTCTCAGCTGAGACTACAAAATAGCAAAATGGAGGAGTGTTGACTGAATTTTCTTAAATACTTCAGTGTGATCACTGATAAAAGAAATCTTAGCAACTCTAGCAGCATACACAGAATGCTCCTTCACACACGCAAGGCCTCATTTTTTTGGGGGTGAGCTGCTCATTGTGTTCAAACTCTGGAGTTTGTTAGCCCCACAGTAGATATGGTATGCATTAATTATCCGTATATTATAAGAGATAACATATTTATAAGACACTATAAATCATAAGATCTCAACCCCTTTGAGGGGTTAGCACACTAACATTTTGTTTTGATAGCTGCTTAAGTGTAGTTTCCTTTCTTGTATTAATGTGTGGTTATGTTTACATACATTAACCCCTTTCCCTTTTTTAATGACGGTGAATTTCAGGGCCTGTGTTTGATTACTTTCCTTTCAGATAATAACCATTGCAAACAGTAATTGTTGCTTTCTCTTCATGAGAGCTAAGGAGGCAAGAGTTGTGTATCTGTGATTTGATCTGTTATTTTACCTTCTGAAGACTTCATACTATGGGGGTTTTTTGGGGTTTCTTTTGTTGTGTCCCCTACCCCAAGCAGCCAAGGCTACTGTTATTTTCTTCCATTTAAATTAGAATCCCAAGGAGTGATTTTTTAAAAAGCCTTTCAGAGAAAACATTTATGTATGTTCTGTGTGGGAGAAGCCAAGAGCTTCCTGTGCAGGAGCAGCTTGAGTGAGTGGTGTTCTAGGATTGGTCACTAATTTCTTCAGAGCTGTTGCAGGCAGAACTGCTGAGGCAGATTCTCTTCTGTTGCACATAGTTGGCGAGTGGACGTCCTTCTGCTTCTCCTTCTGCCACATCCATGCGGCGTTTTGCCGGTGGCCTGCAGCTTCACACCACAGACCTTGATGATATAAACTTAGATGAAGTCGACAAGCCCAAACAACGCGCGCCACCACCTCCACCACCGCCACCCACTGCTACTCCAGCACCACCACCTCATCCTCTTCCTCCCTCAAACGTTCCACTTCCAAGAGGTCCAGCCCTGTCGGTAACACCAGCTTCCCAGGTGACCTCATGATCTGTTCGGATGCATGCGCCCTTACCACTCCCCTGCGTGCCTCCCGCCCCTGATCCATCACCCACCTTGTCCACTGGATCTACCCATCTGCCATATGCAATGCTGCAAGAGGGAATGAGGTGGTTTCATAGTTTGCTAGTAGTGAATGCAGTCCAGAGGGAGCTTTATTTTAACATTTTTTAAATTTAAGTCAAGAGGACTTTGCTCTCCTGCCTCTACACATTGTAAACCTATCACGTGCAGAAGGCTTAGGCAGAATATGTGGGTTAAAAAAAGACAATTTGGCCTTGAATTTTTAAAGATTTAAAAATAAAAAAAAACAAAAAAAACAAAATAGCAGCAGGCAGTGGATTTAATTAATTCATAGTTATATTTGAGAAAAGTATCCATGCAGTGAAAATTACTTATGAAAAATTTTTAAATATGTCATCAAATTGTTTTGTTGGGTGACAAGAGTGGACAAGGAAAATCAGAAAGTCAAAATTCTAAAAGGTCAAAACTGTATAAATTACCAGTAAAATAGAAAAGAAAGAGCTGGTAATCTGGTTTGACTTGTTGAACGCACGGGAGTTAGGGATTTCTTAGAGAAATTCTGTTATTTTCTCTTTATTACAATCTGAGTCCAAAAGAGGATCAAATATATGAAATCTTGTGCCAGATCTCATCATAATTCCCTTTGCTAAGCTCTGTAGTGAGATTCATATACTTGTTTCTGTGGCAAAAGATTCTTAGCTATTTCAAACAGTAGAAGAGGAACCCATACAGTCACTTCTTTGCTACACAGTTTTTGCATGGATTGACTGACTGTTTTGGGGGGTTTTGCATGTTTACTAAATAATATTTGCATAATTCTGGTTGGGGTGGGGAAGGATATGCAAATTAATCACTTTTTGGAGGAAACTGATAGATAATTTTTTCTGTGAACCATGAATCTCTTGTAATCTTAAGTGGACCTCTGATAGTGAAATCTAAGTGATTTCAAATGTTTGAAGTGCCAAGATGAAACTGAAACAGAAATATCAAATATTCTTATGGATAACAGGTTTCCCAAATTATTTGTGAAATAAAAATTATGTGAAAGGAAACCAATGTTCAAAATAATACACTGAGATGAGAAATACACTCTTCTAAAGGTAATAGAAAATATTCAAATAGAAGAAGCAACATAAGAACTACCATACTGTATCTGATCCCAAACCAATATATTCCAATATGTGCTTCTGTCAGTTTTTCCCTGTGAGGTGTGTTAGAGAAAAGAAATTAATAATTAAGAAAAATAGATTAGGTAACAATAAATAACATACCTTGAAAAGTAATGTCAGTTTTGCCTGAATATAATTAGTGGATGTGAGGAAATATCTAGGCTCTTAGTAAAATATTAATACTGATCCAAAGCTGCTTTGTTTTTAAGTAGATAACTCAGTATTCTTGATTCGGCTTCAGAAATGGAAGAAAAATTAGAAGCATTTATCCTTGCTTTGTTTTACAAAGCCAGTTTTTAACATCACAGATAAGCAGAAGCAGTGCATTTATGTGACTTCCTGGATTAAAGATCTTGTGTTTGTGCCTGCTAACACCAAAAAATAAGACAGCTGTAGTTGTCCCATAAGATCACTTTTCTAATATTACTCAAACTGATAAATCTGTGTTGGTACATTTTTGTTTTTTCCCGGGATCATTTGATTTCCAATTCAGCGCGAACAAATACCTGACAAAAGGAATAAAACGCTGTCAAATACATTCTTGACAACCAACTATTAACATATCTGGTATAAATTGTCTGTTTCTCAAAATTATTGCTAGCTTTACACTTTATATGAACCCAGTACTAAGTCTGTTACTGTTTAGGTTGTAAGAAACACCTCCCACGTCGGCAAAGTATCTTCTGTGTCAAGCAATCCACTGGTAGGTCACATACTGTTAATAACTGCAGTTTTATGAACTTCCCATGTAATGCTAATGTCAGGGAAGTGTCAAGGGTTTCTCTCTGCATCGCTAATGTATTTAAAATTCAGCACATGGAATTATGTGTGTGGGTCCATTGCTGTGTTGGAAGCTGTCCAATACCAGGTAGTGGAAGTGACTCCCAATGGTCCAAGGATTTCATATTTCAGCAGTTGAGCAACATACAGTCCATGTTTGCATATTCTAAATGTCTGTATGTCATGGAGCATGTACTTTGGTCTTCTGTCAAGGTAAAAGGATCCAGGACAAATCTGTATTTTAAATATAATGTGTCCTAAGAAGCAAGTTTCATCTCAGAAGGAGCAACACGTGTTTGATGGCTCTTTGCACTGATTTTGAGTCAGGATGGCCAGATGTCAGGTTTCCCCATTCTGCATTCTAGAAAAATGTGTTGCTAAATTATGTGACTCTGCAGTTCCAGTGCAGCTTTAACAAGTTGGTATCTGTGAACCTGTCCATTTTGATCCTTTTAAGATCAGAAAGCTTAACAACAAGATATATTTTGCAGTGTGTAACAACATTGGTTAAGGGATATCCACAGGGACTGTAAAATATCTGGTTCCAAACGTTTTTAAAAATTATTTAAAAAAAGATACAGAGGGAAAAAAACACCATCAAAAAAACCTCCTCTATTAAAAAAAGAAGTGGCTTAGCCAATTTGCTGGAAGCAAGTAAATAATTTCAGAGGATACAGCTTGTACTATACAAGTGATATCTGGAACACATCACATTTCCTATGAGAAACATTGAGAAAAGTGTGTTAAGAGTTGCTGGGGTTAAGTCAGAAACTGAACCCCCAGGGCTCAGTTTTGAACTCTGCTTGAATAAAACTCTACTTGACGTCAGTGGGAGTTTTGGCTGAGTGAGAAATGTAGGATCGGGTAGTACGTGCTGAATGATAAAGTCTCAGATGCCTCTGGTATCTGTAGTTTCTGGAGTCAGGGGCAGGTAATTAGTGTAATCAACCCTTGCCATTAATTCAATATAAGTTAACTTAAAATTCTTTATGGAAAGCTGTTTGCTGCAGCCCTGGAGAATTTTATCTTTAAAAAAATCTATTTAGCCATGGATTAGTTAAAATCTAATTTCAGGTTCACTGTGTTCTTGCAAATAACTTTAGTAGTTTGTTGTTTTTTTTTTTCCTGTAGCTTCTCACTCCGTTCATTGGCTTTATGGGAAACATACAAAAACCAGGGCTCCATAATCTTGCTGGTGAAGCCAGAATTTAGGGGAAAAGCTACTATTTAGATACAAGAGAAATTATATTTTGGTTTGTTGACTTTGTAAGCCTTAGTTAAAATAATTCTGTAATCTTTTTCTTGTATTAGTGTTGCTAAATTCATTATGATAAACTGTTTGAATTGAGGTGTCTTGATAAAGTGATGGATTTGCACAAATCATATTGTGAATTGTAACTTTCTTAAATTAACTCCATAGCAACTTGCTCCAAGTCCACCTACCCAACGTCATCCAGGGGTACCAATAGTCTCTAAACCAGTTATGCTGCATCCTGACCCAAACTTTATAGTCAGGCCAACAATCAAATCAGAGGCCCTGGTAAGCCCTTTGATATTCTTTTTCTGAGTGCTCCAGTACTTTGGGGGGTTGTTTTTACATGTCCTCAAAGAGTCAATGTTTGTCTCATTTCGTGCTAACTAAAATTCACGTATTTTCAAGTGATCAATAATGGTAAGTACAAGAGAATATTTTTGCATATTTTTCCCATTATCTAAAAGCCACTTTTAGTGACAATTTTTGTACAAGGGTGCATAATTCCAGAGCATTGTAGAGCCTTAGAATTTTTACATGTTATTTTTAATTTATTCACATGCTTGGTTTTATTCTTTGCAAGTTCTGAATCTGTTTGTCAGAAATGAAATAGCAAAACTTAACTATATTCTTCCTTTGTAAATAGTAATGAACATACTTTAAATATATATACCTCATGGTATCATTTATCATCATATGCATACATATATATAATCCATATATAACTTTTCATTTCCAGATAAAAAAGTTTGTTGTTATATCAGATTCTAATATACTTGATTTTCTTATTTAATATCCTTTTCTGTTTTAAATGTAAATGAAGAAAATATTCAGAGGTTAAACATTTTAGAACCAACCATGTTTCATCTTTTGGGAATTGTAGTATATGAGGGAGGTGAGCTAAGGCTTACTGAACAAAAAAAAAAAAGAAGATAAATACAGGTGATAAATCCCAATTGATGGCCCTTAAAATTCACCTAACATACCTGGTGGACCAAATAATAGTATTTATGCTTGATATTCATCATGACTTATGCTGTTTGCATAAGGAATTGTGTGTTTGTTACATGCATGTGTGTGGACCTGCCTGTATATATACATTTATATAAACAAAACATCGGATTTGCATTTCGTTTATTTAAGCAGAAGCTTCTGCTATTTCTGACATTAAATATTCTGGCAATAAATTATGTGCACAATATTCCTAGATGTGTTTCATTAAAGCACAATGGATTTTTAACATTTTTTGCTTTAATAATCTTGTTCCTGTATTTTACCAGTTACACTTTGAACAAATTTAAGTGATATATAGTAACTTGTTTTCCCACAGCCTTAACCATCTTGAAACTTTAATATTATAAACGGATTGAATGATAAATGAAAGCAGTTTTTATAAGTTGCTTAAGAGAAGGCAGGTAAATGAATTAAAAATAATTCATATCCCTCCAGTGTAATGTTTCCTTCAGTTCACGCTCTCATTTTGTTTGTGTTCAGTAATTCAGCATCTCTAAGCAATATGAAATTCCTTCAGGGAGGAATGAACAGAGTAAAGTCATAATCTGCAGTTAATATAATCTAGCTCTTGAAAAAATATGCATATGTGAACTAGTTTGCAGAATTTATAATAAACTTATTTGTGACCAAACAGTCGTGGTACAAATTCTAAAGGGCAGTTTTTTAATTATTATTTTGTTACTGACTGCTTACAATTAGTTTAAGAAACTGCCAATAAGATCCACTTCCACAGGGAAATGCCTTATGATTTGTTATGCATGCATGCACATTTTCCAAATCACAAGTCTGCTAAAATCTTTCAGATGCCAATCATCTTCATTCCCAAACTCTGTTATATCAGTTGGAAGATTCAAATTTCAGTGGGAGTAATATTCTAATAGGACTTTGAGAGAAAGAGCAGTCTATAAATTGGTTTTGTAGACTTACAAATTACTCTTATTTCCATTTATGCCTTACTGCAGTGAAGGGTATTCATCCTCACTGCTATGAAGTCACAGTTATATGTGAAGTAAAATTTGGACAAATACCAAAGAGGGAAGCCACTTCTATTAGTTAAAAAAAACCCCTCAAACACTGGCATATGACAAAACAAACAAGACAGTACCTGCCTGTCTCCAGAAGTATATAAGAATTATTAGATTTCATGCAGAAGGAGTGGATTTTGGTTGGGTGGGATTGGGTAAAGTCTCCTTATTTAATTTCAAGGTGCAGATACAAGACCAGTTCAGCTTCTCTTAGCAAAGTATCAACAAAGACAAAATATCACTTGCCACCCTTTTTCTTTTCATGTTAGATTTCACACATCTTATGGAACTTCAGCTGTATGCTGTATTCAGATGTAATGCATATAATTTCTTCTACTTTGTTTTTACCTGAATTTAACTGTCCTGAGTACCAAACTCTAGAAACTCATCCTGATTCAAGCAGCTGATCAAGTTGGCCTGTACTCAAGAAAATTACTAGTAAAGAGAATGAAAAAACATTCACTTTAGAATAAAATAAACATCCAAGAATGGGTAAAATTCTCCTATTATCTTGAAGGTAGGGGGGGCCAGATAATCTGTTGTGACTTAAGTCATCTTATGAACTAAATTTAGGTCAGAATTCCCAGATCTTTTAACAGTTGATGAAAATTAAATTGTTCTCATAAATAGGAAAATTATTCGAGGTGATTAAACCTTGTGTGTGGCCTTGAATGCTGGGGGCTGCTCTGGGTCAAAGTCAGTGTGAGCTGTTTGTCTCTGCTGTACTAAAGTGAATTGGAATACGCTCATGGCAGAACTAATTAAATTTTGGCTCAGAGAACAGGAGAGGATTGTTATGATTTAGCGGTGGGGTTTTCAGAGAAGCAAAACCGACGTGAACATTAGTCTCTGCTCTCCCATGTAGCACAAACATCCTGTTGTGTTGTGTGAGTTAGAAGGCTTTGATGCACCTGCTGCTACTAAAGATTTTTCTTCCCTTGCTCCTTTGGGGTTGGATGCAGCATTTTTGAAAGGAAAAAAAGATAATATTTAAGCTTTCCTCTAATATGCAAGATTTGAAGCCTGATTTTGCAGGACTGCAGTCAACAGAAGTGCTTAGATACTCTGTGGCAAAATGTGTGAGGATTGGAAATTTCAGTTATTATTTTCTATAGTTGTACCAAAACAATCTGTGTTGAAAATGAATTTTTTTTTTTTAGAGGGGGTCTAAAGAGAAAATCTTTCCAAACTTGCCTATACATCCTTCAAGACAAAAACTCAGTCTTTGTATTAATTAAATGCAAACCACAAAATTTTCATTAACTCTGGAATATATTTTTCCAAGTAATGGTATGACTACAGGACGCTGATAGAATCAGTAGTGAAACTCACATATAGCAATTTTTTTTAAGCAAATTGAGTTTGGAAGTATAAATGCCATAGTTTAGTCTGTAGAAAGCTCTTCTTGTTTCAGAACACTTAAATATGTTACCTAATTCGCTGCAGGATTTTGAATGGAGGCTGTAGAGGTGTAAGGAGTGTTTTGTATAATTATTTGGGGATTTAGCCTGCCTCCTTTTTGAAAATATTTAGAACCTAGTAAGAAATTCTTTATTTTACATGACTCCAAACTACGGTGTACCATTTTCTTAGAGTAGTGGAATTGAAAGAAAAACAGAATGATTATGGAATTAAAATCCTTGAAGCCAAATACAATAAAATCTATAATTTATTAATTGATATAGTGAAACTACTTTTAGATATCCTAATTGAAGCAAGAAAATAGAAATAAGTCTGTTAAATTCTGGAGGAGTTTTTGTTTAAGTAGAATAAACCTGTACTAGTGATTGGTATTTAGGTAATTTTTTCTTTCAGGATGAGCCCAAATGCACATATCTCTTCATTCAGCTTATCAGATTCATAAGGAATTTAGTAACGGAATTCACTTTTTCAGTAGAGGAAATCCCTGGTAGCAGAGCAAATCTTAAATGCATAAACATGTATTTATCATGGCTTTTCAATATTTTCAATATTTTGGAAATTACTTGTCTATTTTTTTGGGTTGGGGTTTTTTTCAATTATTTTTTTCACAAATCATGGATAAAGGACCCAAGCACTGTTTTGTAGAAATGAGGAGTCATGGAAAATATTTTTAAGGAATCTTGTGGTATGGAAATGTGCATTATTTATGTAGTTTCTTGAGTTCTTTCCACTTTGTATGCACTAGTATTTCAGTGTGTGTGTTCCCTCGTTTTGAAATGATACAGGGAACAAGCACTAACCAGTGCAAGTGTGGTTCAGTCCCTAGAAGAGCAAAATAAGCAGTCAGATAATTTATGAGTAGGTGATACTTATTTACAGCAAGAAGTTAATACCTCGTTTGGCGATTTTCTTTCTTTTGCAGCCACAAGAGATGTTTAAAAGGATGGTGGTTTACAATTCATCATTTAGATCTAACAAAAAACAAGTAAAATAACATTTTCCATGTTTTGTGTGGTACTTCTTGTTTTGACTGATCATAGATTTAAAACTTTCTTTTCTAACCCTGCTGCTCAGTTTCTAAAACAGAAGATTCAAGACAGCCCTAGTGCATGAGAACTGCTGGTCTTTGTAAGCTTTGTGTGTACCTGTGGCTCCTTCTAGTCTAGACAGATGAAGAATGAGAGAATAGTAATTCCTTTAGGTTGAACCATCTGTAACTACCTGTATGGTTAAATGTAACCTGTAAGATAGTTGAACACTTATAACTGACATTATACTGGCAATTTTTTTTTAATATTCCTAAAATCTCCTTGTTCTCTGTGTCCAGTTGCAATGCTTTCAGTAACAAAATATTTTATTAGTTTAACAAATAGAGCTATTATCATAACATAGTTATTGGTAGGAAATCAGAAGAACTGGTGGTGGAAAGCACTTATTCATTCGGCCTTCCTGTATCGTGTATGACCTTCTCACTGTATTATTACTTTTGTTGCTTTCCTCTGTCATAGTAATGAAGTTTTTATCTCTTCCTCTTTGTTTGACTGGTGATTCAATAGATGGTTGCTTGAAGAAGTGAACTTCATGCTTAACTTCTCTGCTGCTGTAAAGTGTGCCAGTTTCTGTGCAGAACACCTTTGTAAGTGCAAGCTAAGTTAGATACACTGCAATGTTATATGAAAAAGCTGGTACACAGTAGTGAGCTCACAGTATGAGCTTTTGAGTGGTAAACAATTAAGATTAATAATAACTTTTTTCTTATTTTGATCAGTTTCAATCTAGATCTAGAAGGGAAAACTGGATTTGTCTGAGAAAAATCCAGCTTTGAGATTATTCAGTTTCCACTGAATGTTAGTATGTTCTGAATATTTAACAGGTGTGTTCTCAACAAATGTGGTTTTTGTAAAATTTTATTATATCTGGTTATGATTTTCAGTTCTTTTGTTTATTTCAGTCAGGTCTCAATTGCTCTTGACTACTGATGTTGGAAACCAGTGAGCAGTGCCATTGGTTTAGGTCCTTGCATTTTGGGTTTTCGTGGTCAATTTTCCTTTTAAATAATAACTTTACCTTTCATCTGCAAGTCCAGACAGGGAGTTGTTTCAGTGCAATCAAACATTTTAATGTGCTTGATTCAACATATGTTCAGTCCTATGAATTTTATTTTAAGTCAGGGAGGAATTAGAATGATCTTAACTCTTTCATCTGAAATGTCCTGGACTGGGAGGGTAGGCTTAGGACTGCGACTTAACCCAGTGTTGCTTAGTTCATTAGTCCCTGCTTGCATATTGAGTTCACTCTCTGCTCCCTGAATTTGTGATGCCCGTTTCAGGGAAGATTTATTACAGTTCAGTGGATGTGTTCTTCCTGTCTTACATATATTTGTACGTTATTGGATCCAGACCATATCTCTGACACATAGTCATATGAACCCAAAGGGACAGCTTGAAGCTATGTCAGGGTGGTTTATACTGAATATTAGGAAAAGGCTCTTCACCCAGGAGGTGGTTGGGCACTGGAACATGCTCCCCAGGGAAGTGATCATGGCACCAAGACTCTTGAGTTCAAGAAGTGTTTGGACAATGCTCTCAGGCACGTGGTGTGACTTTTGGGGTTCTCCTGTGCAGGGCCAGGAGCTGGACTTGATGATCCTTGTGAGTCCCTTCCAACTCAGGATATTCTATGTTTCTATGACTTTGCTTGCAGGTTTTTTTGTTGTGGGGTTTTGTGTGTTTGGTTGGTTTTTGGGTTTTTTTCCCTTGTTAAAAATTGTTTTCCCAGGAAAACTTTCTTCAAGGGCAACATCTGCTTTTCATGAGGCCAACCTGGGACAAAGAGTTTACTGACTTCCTTTAGATTACATAATGACTTAGTGACTTGGCTGAGATTGTAGGTTTTTTCTCTAAGTTGCTTGCTACAAGACCATGGATGTCTACTCCAGCCATGATTCCAAAGGGCAATACAAAGTTAGTATTAGTTGTTTTTTGTTGTGGGGTTTTGTGTGTTTGGTTGGACAGTAAAACTGTAAGAGAAACTGTTCATAATATTAATACACTTTGTAAATTAATGAATGGTTGGGGTTTTTCCCCCAGGATGAAATTCTACCCTTACTGATATCTGTGATGAAATTCCCATTTGTTTTTAGTTCCTCGAAGTTAGCAGTTAACTAATGTAATACAATCCATAATTTAAATGCTAAATAACATCTTTCATGTTCCTATTCCCAAAAGATTATTTTAATACATACTTCCTTATGGGAAAAAAAAAATGCTCGTGGCAGTAAGCAAAAGCTCTGCACTTGTGCAGAGTTAAAGAGAGAGGCAGCATGAGGAAAGTCAGGGTCCACACTGTATGATTCGATGTGCCTGTGTGGAATGACTGCCAGGCCACACAACAGTCATCATCACCACCTATGTTGTGTGGTGAGACAAAGTGGCAGCACTTCTGTACATTGGAAGTTCTGTGATGCAGATCTGTGTAGTAGTGCTCCTTGACTTTGTGAGAGGCAGTGCTGGTAATGATGAGATCAGACCCCAGAGGATCATTGACAGTCACATCAAAACTAGGAAACTGAGAGAGCTGATAGAGTATAGCACATGAGGCATTAGTGTTTTCTGCTGCAGCTTTGCCATTTAACAGCCAGCCCTTAAACACACCAGAGGAGCTTTAAGCTTTGTATTTCATTTACAAGTTGAAAAAGGCTACGCCGAGTCTGAAAGTGGAATAGACTTTGTCATCAAATGGATCCAGTAGAAAAGAGGACAATAATGAAAATATGAAGCACACACTGAACTGCTGGTCTGTGTCAGATATTGGCTTGCCTGCTGTGTCAGCAAAGGGTTGTGGGGTTCTGAGTTGTTGCCCTGTCCCCAGGTTATTGCAGCTCGAGGCCACAAGAGCAACACAGCATCTAAGTGCCTCAGTAAAGATTTCTGTTAAATTCTAAAGTGCTTACTTTAACATACAGGATAGGTGCAGAGTTGTTATAAATGTCCAGCCCTGGCCTTACAGTCTCACCCAGTAGCTAGTAGTCCTCCTCAAAAAATCACCACTCAAATACCATTGATTCCCGATTGCTGATGCAGGAATTCCCATCCTTGCAGAAAAGGTAACTCCTGCTTTTCCCTGCAGTCTTGGTCTAACAAGGATTAAGCACTATGTTTTTTGGATCCTCTCAAAGCTTAAATCTTTCTGGGCCTAACTGCAATGTTATCTTCTGCATTTCAGACACTCCCTGACAAAACTGTTAAGTTGTCCATAGAACCACATGAAAACAAAAAATGGTGGTTGTCCTGCATTTGCTTGGACTATGGAGCCAAATCCCTGGAACTCCATGGAAGGAGGAGAGAAGGGGTCTGAAAAAGAGTCTTAAAACCCAGACAACACGAGTAGCGTTGCTAACAGCTGAATTGGAGCCTGTATTTTCTACCTGTTAGCATCCAATATGATGATAATCCCAAGAAATGTTGCTCAGAAGACTGTGACAGAACATACCTGATGATGATCATACCCATGATGCTTTCAAGATTTGTTTCTGTTTGTTAGGTGTAGAGAGGGACTGTGGAACTGACAGAGTGGTAAACTCTTCCTCAGAACCGCTCCACAGAATAACCAGCTCAAACTGTTGATCTATCATAAGGTTTTGAAATGTCTTCTGACTGTCAGGATGGACTCTTTGCTGTCTTTCTGTGCTTTTCTCCATGTACTGTCTTCTTTCATAGCTTACAGAATTATATATTCTCTCACTAATAAATAAATGGAGTTTGTGTGTTAAGTATGTGCATGAGTCAGATGTTTTTACAATTAAATATTGTTTTATTCTCAGGGCTTCCAGAAGTACGTGGAAGATTTTGATCCGTATTCAATGGTAAGGAGAGAACTTAAATATGCTTCACTATTTAATATGGAATACACCGAAAAAAGCAAAATCCTTGATTTTGAGGGGCTAAGAGGGGATAAGATTCTTGGTTGTTGGTTTGCTGGACCTTGTGTATTTGTCTCTTCTAGTCACGTTGAAAAGGAGTGTTCAACACAGGAAAAGATGATCTGGTGCTCTGGTCTTCCTCTAACACTATTTTAGAGGAGGGAAAGGTCACTTTTCTCCCAGAAACTACATGGATTGTTTGGTGTTTCCAAAGTGGAAATGACTAATGATTATGTCTTTTCATAGTTCACCCCAGAACAGATCATGGGAAAAGATGTACGGCTATTACGAATTAAAAAGGTAAATACTGTATTGTTTGACTGATATTTAAAGGGTTCATGTAAGTGTTTGATGTAGAGTATCATTTACTGGGGAGAAGGAAAGATTAGACCCTTGTTAATGGCAAAAATTAACAGCCTGAACTAAAACTGTTTTTTCATAGGAAGGATCATTGGACCTTGCAGTTGAGGGAGGAATTGATTCTCCAGTTGGAAAGATAGTTGTGTCTGCCATCTATGAAGATGGTGCTGCAGACAAACACGGTGAGCAACAATGGGGAATTTGAATGCTGCTGCAAAGTGGCTCCTTACACTGGCTGAGAGTTGTTGGTTGACTTGATAGCTATGCCTAGTATTGAAAGGCACACTGAGATTGTCCAAGGAGCCCTGAAGGGCACCCCAGAGACAGGTTCGTGGTTTCAAGACTGCTACTTAATAATTATGAAAAATTTATAAAAAACAACAACAACTGATTCCCTGGTGTATTCTGTGAAGCAAGGAATATGGTCTCCATTATTTCACCGTTTCCAAGAGATGTCATATGCAGTACTTCCATGTGCAAAGTAATTACCTGACCATGGCTACACTATACTATTGAGTTTTGTTCTTAATGCTACTTTGACTAGTAATGTTTTTTGTAGAACAGCTGGCTTTACTCCCAAAACCTCACTAAAGGCCAGAGCCTTCTGGCTGACAGCTTAGCTCTCTGGAAGGCTCAAAAACATGCACACCAATGTATCTAGGCTTTACTCCTGGTGAGAAGTATCTCTCATCCTGTCCTTGAGAAGTCTTGCAGTGACCAGGTAGACGGGACAATATCCCCTTGCATTGCTGACCTTGTCCCAGCCTGCACCTAGGTTCAAGTCACTTACTTGTGGAAACATCTCAGCCACTTGATCTCCTAAGTGCTTTGTTTGGCTTTGACCCTTCACTGTTTTTACAATCTCTCAAATAAAGCTGTCCCTTGTCATCTGTGTTTTTTCTGTTTCAAATCCAGTCCCAGTTAGATGATTGTGCTTCATTCCAGATTAGCAAATCAAAACCAGTTTGAAGGACTAAACATTACACATACACTTAGAAAGGAATGACAGACTTGCAAACACTTGACAAATGCCACATCATTCCTTCAGTAATTTAGTTAATTGAGCTATTTTTATAGAATCATAGAATGGCCTGGGTTGGAAGCGATCTTAAAGACCATCGAGTTCCAAGCCCTCTGCCAGGGAGAGGGACACCTTTCGCTAGACCAGGTTGCTCAAAAACCCCAACCAGCCTGGCCTTGAACCCTTCCAGAGATGGGGCACAGTAGTAACAGCCTGCAGTCTGTCACAGTTTGTAAGTTGTATAGCTGGACTACCCAAACAGGCAAACTGCTACTGTGGAAAAATCTTACTGAACTATTTTCTTACTGGTCATGATCAATAAGAGATTAGTTTGGCTTTGCCGTGCCTAAAAATTCCTTTTGCTTTTGCCTGTAGTGAACTTTAATATTTGGTGTAAACCTTCACATCTAGGGAAAACACTTTTTGTTATACTCATTACTGGGCAGATATAGTGCAGAAAAGACACAGAAATTTTTTTGCTTATGTGTATGTATTTCATATTGGTCTTTTCACCAGGAGGCATAGTGAAAGGGGATGAAATACTGGCTGTAAATGGCAAGATATTAATTGACAGCAAGCTGGCAGAAGCACAGGCAACTCTAGCAAAAGCTTGGAACGTGGGTGGGGTAAGTAACCTGGAATACTACTTTGTTCTGCCTCTAATGCTCATGAGAGATACTCTTCTATCATGACATTGTCACATCAACACCAATAAGGTTGCAAACATCAAAAGTGGTAGGTGTGTCATGTGCTACCACAGCGAGGTGAAATCTCCAGAAGATACTCTGGTATGTGGCATCTCTGAAAACCAGGCATGTAATTTACTGTGAAATTCCATGGCATTCAGCCACATATCAGGATTGGTATTTAAACACATTAAATTCTGAGTGGTTGTATTACATTTATGTACAGAATCCTTCTTTGATATTGAAAATTACTAGCAAGCTGATTCGAGTTTTCCAGTATGTCGACACAGTAATAGCTTATCTTTGATTTCTTGATGTACAAGTAACACTGTGCTTCAGCTACAGTGAGTGTTTTCTCAGCAAGAACTGTATTAATTGCTTGGATGACCAAATACAGGATAATTCTTAGAATTTTTTTTTAATTTTGTTGCAAGAACAATAGACTTTTGTTTAATTTCAAGATACAAATCAAACAGCTCAATCTTTGTCTTCCTCTCCTGCTTCTCTCTGTGGTTTTTCAGGAATAGATTACTCTGCTGATTCTCCATCTAATGTTCCATGGTGGTCCACTAGCCACCTCTAAAAGCAGTATTTGGCAGCACGTGTTTCCTTGTGTGTTTCTTTTTCAGGATTGGATTGACTTAGTCATTGCAGCATCACCTCCAAAGGAATATGATGATGAAATGTACGTGCATAAACTTTCTTTCTCTGGGGATTAAAAGGCTCGTAACAGGAGCCTGTACAGTTTGCTTTTTTATCAGACATTTTTCAAATATTTATTTCTTGTGGACTGCGTAACTTATTGCTTTACATGGTTGCTAATTTGATAGTTATAAGTAGCTGTCATGCATTACAGCAGTGGTTCCCAGACTTTGTGAAATGGTGATTCTCAGAATTGGTTGTACATGACTACACACTCATACTTTCAGTTTGAAGGTTGAGAATTTGGGGTTTGGATTTTTTTAGAAATTATACTTTACTTCAGTCTGAATCATTTACTGTGATCCCAGAGATCATAATTTAGGGAAACAAATGGCCATAAGGATTCTTCATCACAACCAGATCTTTAATTCTGTTGTTTGGTTTTGGGTTTTTTAATTAGATTACATTTACTGGCCTTTTCTAAGAAAAGTTATGTGTAAAACTTTAAAAGAGCTAATGATTTGGGTGTCTTGGCAATTTGAGACAACCACAGAAGCCTTTTTTTCAAGATAACCAGCATAGGTGTGAAACAGAAGAATCCATAGCTCCTAGTGTGATAGACATAGTAAGTCAATACAACTTCCTTTACTTTGGGCACAGTTCCAAAGGAAGACCTGTGTTTTCTGGCTTGACTGAAGGAAAAGATTTGAAGATATCCTTACTACCAAGTAAAATGGCAGAGGAAGGATTTGTAGTCACTGTTAATCTGGACTCTTGTTCCATGTAGAATACTGGAGTATTAGTTGCTGTAAATCCATATACTGTTACTGGCTACCAGCTGTAGATTGACGTAAAATTGTGTTTAATACCTGCGCATAAAACAATAAGCAAGGAAATAACTGTCACTTGTTTTTGTTTTCATATCCTGTATATTTAGCCCTACTATTCCCTCATCAACAGTCAGTCCCAACACACACAGAAAGGTTTTTGAAGGCAGTGCACCTGTGTACAGACAAGGGTATCTCCTGCAGCTGTAGCCACTGCAGTGCCCCTCATGGTGAATAGCCACACCTGGGTTAACATGACTGGCCATTGTGAGGCTGCGTTATTTTTTGAGCATGTGCCTGCCTGTGCATTGCTTGCCATGCTTGCTTTTGTTCCTGGCATGCTGGAGTGTTCTTTGGGCCTTTGCCATGCCTGTGCTATTAAAATATAAGTATTTAGTTTCTGCTGCATAAAGTCGCTCAGAGATTCTCTGCAGAATTGGTTTATCATCTGCCAGACCAATAAATGAATAGGCCCTGCCTAAACAAGTAGGATTACCTAATATTTTTTCCTTATCTGTGGACCACTGCTGTGGCTTTGTGAGCTCATAAGTATATAAGCAACTACAAATTACTTCCTTGTGAAGGCTTGTCCAAAGAACAAGTTTCCACTTGTGTTATACAACAGTGTGCCTGTAAACAAGTATTCATGAGTGTTTGGTTTTCACTGAAGTTTACATCTGTTAATTTGTCACTATACAATGGGTTTGTTCTGAAATGATCCTTGTGTCAGAAACTCAGATTACTGTGATGTAAGTGCAGTCATAGATCTCTAGAAACACCAAGGTAAGATTTCTTGTTGCATGTGGGTCTTCTCAATTATTACTTATAATACCAAGTTCCTTGAGATCGAGTTACAAAATTGTGCTTACCAGAAAGACTGAAAGTTGCACGACAGATAACAGCATGGTTTTCACTATCTTTTTCTTTTTTTCTGCAGAACGTTTTTTTAAAAGAGACTACGACTTGAGAAATGGAATCTTTCCTCTGCAGAAACCTACTGCTCTGTAAATTAATAAGAAATCAATAACCACATGAAATGCATCTTTATTCACTGATATGTGAGCAATCAGACCTGTAAATTGAACTAGAGACTTCAGATTCTTCAGATTAGAAAGATTTTAAATTACTCAAATATAGACATACAGCAAAATATTTTTTGCAAGATGATTGAGAAGAACTGCTGGTGAGCATAGTTCAGTCTGTGAGCACTCAATCTATTTTTGCTATTTTGAGGAGACAAATTTTGAAAATTATTTTTCAGTTTTCCTGGAAATAGACACCAAAATTACAAATGAAGATGGAACACAGATGTCTGTTCCCACGTGCAACACTTTTGAATACACCTTCACAGGCCAGTTTGGGTGTGAAAAGGATTATATTTTTACTTGCTACATAGTGATTTTCCCTGGGAAAGTGGGAATGTGTACAGTTAACTTATGTTCTCACTCATATTTTTGTAGTTCCCTTAATGTCCATTTCTGTTGCTCAGTTGTGAGTTTTTTTGAATATAAAAACCCTACTGGTGGAAGAACTGGAAATACCAGGAGTGCTAGCATTACAAGGAATAATTTTGGTGATATTTATGCAGTATAAAGAATCTTCTGTACCATCAAAGTAGATAGCTAGCAAGTAGTCCGGATAAAATAATTATGTGTAGTCACATTTATACTGCTGAGTATTTGCATGGGTGTCAAAAATTCCTCCCTCGTATAGTCATGGGTGGAAAATTTGGGTGTGATTCACAGTCTGCAGTTGTGTACTTTGTTCTCAGTGAGGCTATATGTGTGACTAGACTATGCAGGAAGTCCCCAAGTGTAATATTCTGCTCTTGTTGATTATGTGGTTTAGGTTTGAGTAAATTTCTCAATACCATAAAATCTAAACTAACTTGGCTTTAAATAAGTATGCTTACAGTTGTAGACTTAGTAATTTATTGATATGATTGAGCCATCTCCTTAAAAATGTCATTGTCTTCTTCCTTCCTTGTATCTGCCGGTTTGGATTCTGGTTTTTGTATTGTTTAGATTTTTCTTACCCATACTAGAGAGAGACAGTTTATAGCTCTTTGGGCATATCAGATTCCCACTCAAGTCTTGCCTTTTCAAGGTTTGGAAACCCTCCTTTCTTTAACACAGAAAAATAACAAGTATGTTCCTGAGAACTCTGTACTCATATACAGATGATTACTTATGTTGACTTTCTTTATTTGCAGTATGGTTCCAGTATGCCAATTAATATGTGTGGCAGGGTACATATGTTAGAATGTTTAATGTTTTAACTCTTACAACTAATGCAAAAATAAAAGTGCATTTGCCAAATGGAAGAAGTCTAGTTTCCTCTTTGTCTCTGGGTTAGTACATCATAGTAATAGTTAATCTGCTAAAGTACACAGATTTCTGAGTTTTTCTTTAGTAACAGATCCTTTTGCAACAGAATGCCACCCTTGTGGAACTCAAAATTCACTCTGCACAGTAGGGAATTGTCACTTGGCTGAGCTGCAGTAATCTTTTATAGAATTTTTATGGACAAATCTGGCCATTTGCTAGTTGGCAAGCTACTGAACACAGTTGCTATGGTATATTTTGTTTGGTAGATCTCTTTGGGTGCATCTACCCAGAACTGTAGACTTCCTAACCAACAAACTAATCTAAATGCTAAATGCATCGAGATTAGCACCAGAAGGAAATTGCAGCAGGATGTACTTCTCCTGCTGCTTTGGTTCCCAGTTGCCTACATACTGCAACCATCTGGACTGTATGACAATGCAGATAGATGAGTGATGCTATCAAATGTTCTCTTGAGGGCTGCTCTGATGTTAAAGAACTTCAGCCTGCAACCAGTGCTTGATTATGCTAATCACTGTCTCAGCGCACACTAAGAAACATAACACAGAAAACCTAAAGGTTAGATATTAGAGAAATATTTCTGCTGTTGTTATTTTGTCAGAAACAAAAGGAGCACAGAAGACTGAGCTGGGAAATCTGTGGGAGTACCAGGAGTTGAGTTGTAGTCTTGATTCTTAGTCACAGAACTATCTTTCTTCACCCTGTCTACCCCGTTCACTTCATTTGCTTGGATACAGCTTAAAATGCATGAGAGGCAGTTGAGGAAATAGTTACTGCTCATTACTTCAGGTATATTAAGAAAGTGTGATATTTATGGTGAGTTTATTTATTTGTGAGTTTAGCCTGTGTAAAGACTGCAAAGTTTCTTTAGGCAGTGTAAGGAGGTGGTGGTGGTAGAAAAAATGAACCTGACACTTCTGAAATGTTGAAATGATCCTAAGACATTAGTCGGACAGGTTTTTACCGTATTTCTGACTTTCAGGGACCTGAGACTGGATCACATCTTTCATTTGCCAGCTAGCTCAAGGGGTTGGAAAATGCTGCAAGAAAATACACTCTTGAAGCAACTTGCCTTTCAGTTACTTTGGTCAGCAGAGTGTCTCAGATGTAAACAATTTAAACAGAAGTGCCCGTTGCTACTGAGTTGCTACTGCACTGTTTCCTGGTGGCTGTAATAATCACTGTGTGTGCCCGTGCCTCACCCCTGTTCAATGAAGCCAGCTGTGAAAAGATAACAGCAAATGGGACTTTCTCTTTTTCAGCCAATGTTTAGTTTCCTTTGGGAGTATGGAAACTCTGATCTGATGCACAAAGCAGTATCACGAATGTTTCAAATTACTCTTAACATAAGATGGGTTTTTTTTGTTTTTCATTTGCTGTAATCTCAGAGGGATTATGTCTTGTTTCTCAGAGCTGCTTGTTTGGTTAAGACCACTAAACCCCACCATATCTCTCTATGGGATAATAACCCAGAGGAAGAGTTTCTCTGTTAATGACTGTTGGAATGTTAACAGTCATTCTTATTCTCTCAGGAATTTTTTGGCCGTGTTAGTCACAGTGTTGTCTTTGGCATACCCTCATAGTTGCTGAACTGGAGCATGAATTACATTAGACACTTGTGACTTTCACATCTGCTCTGTGAGCCTGTGCGTGCCTGTATGCAGGCAAAAAATGTGAGACCCTATGGATCAGAACCATGACACTCATTACAGGATAGGAAATACTGTGGGTTTTTTACTCATGGATATTAGCATAGGGAAGTCTTTGATCTATTTATTACTGCCATTCTGCTACTTTGAGAGCCTATTATTTATCCTATGATTATGGCATCTTTTAGAACTTGTATGTGTATTTCAGGGAGTTGTTTTTTTTTTTAAAAAAAAATGCTCTGTTCATAAACCTATGTACATACATAAAGAAGGGTGTATATGTGTACAGACAGCAGTAAGTTTTTTTAAAATCCAAAGCTCCAAAATTTAATTTGAGGGGCACACACGTACAAATAATCACAGCACTCCACAAATATGAGATATAAACTCTGAATATAAATAAGTTGTTAGAAATCCCCTTACCTTGAAAACAAGACTGAAAATTATGCGCCTATGTCAAAGGATGAAAATTATGGGTTTGTATCTGGTTGCAAGGAGTTTGATGCACAATGGCTGATAAATGTTTTCTGTATGCCTAACTATATGTTGACGTTGATGAAGTGTGGTCAGAATTGGGGTAGCTCCTGTGGAATTCTTAGCCATCTTTCACCACAGAAATGTCCTCCTGGGGTCTGTGTTGATGTGAACAGTTACCTTTACACAATCCAAACCAGCTCTAGTGTAGCAAAGACAGTGTCTTACCTGTAAGGAGCTGACCCTTAGGATTATAAATCAGATGAGTCTAAAATTACTTGTAATCAAATTATGGTAAGCTAATAAGTGTTTGATCCCAATACTGAGTTTGACCTTCAGTGTTTTTCTTCCCATTTACCAATTTTATCTTTTGCCATTGTTGTTCTCAGGAGGCTTCTTTTTTTTTTTTTTTTTTTACTGTCCGAAATTTCTGGAACAGATTTCAAAATTGCCTTCTTGCAGACTAGAAATCTGAGGGTGCTCCAGGTGGGCTGCTCACAAGTCATGCTCAGTCTCATGGACACTGACTAGGATGTTTTCTTTTCTTCTTCTTAAGGAAGGTAGCAAAATGTTTGCTTCTGCTGGAATACTAGGGGCCTCTACTGGAATACTTCTCCCTCCTTTACTAGATCTGTGTGTGCTCTGTGATTGAAGGACACAGACAATGGTACAACACTTTGGTAAGGCTCAGGGTCTATTTGTATTTACAACGAGGTAACAAGGTAAATTGGGCTATTTTTGGTCTTTACTGAAAGCATCTAGGATGAAAGAGGAACTGGAGACAGGAAAAGCAATCAACAAAATTTCTATTCTCTAGAAAGGAGGTTTCTGAAATGTGAAGCTTTAAGAGGATCACGGATTACAATTAAGGAAAGAAGTGTTCTCTGAACTGTGATACTAGATATGTACCATAATGTCAATGAAGGTGCTAAACTATCACTGTAAAAGCCACTGGAAGGAAGTTTTAAGGAATTAATTTCTAATAAGTATGTTGCAGACTGGCAGCTCTTGGATACTTAAGTCTGAATAGCTGTTGTTGAACTCAGACTGTTTGTCCATGTGAAAAGAGTGTGGAGTCTGATGTCCTGCAGATATCTGCTTCATCCAGTATCACAAAACCTCCTGCATGATAAGCAATGGGTATCCCTTGCACATCTGAATTGTGCTTGGTAGATATTTCCCACTTAGAAGGTAACCATAGACTAGAAAAAACAAGGCTCTGGTCCAGCAAAGCACTTAAGTATGTGCTTAAATTTAGGCATATGAGCCAATCCCATTGACACAGGTTGACTTTGATAATACTACTCAGGCTTAAGTACTTAGCTGGATTGAGGCCTGAAATCAAAATCTTAAGGCAGCCCTAGAGATGCTTAGTATGGAAAGTTGTTAATGCTGAAGTACTAGTACTCATACTGAATTTCAGTTCCTTCTCATTTTCTCAAATAATCTTTAAAGGTTATTATTCCCACCGGCTCCCACTGCCCATTTTCTTGGCTTGTCCTCATCTTATCTTTTCTCACCATTTCTCTTCCAAACATCAGTAAAACTCATTAGTCTTCAATAGCTGTAACACAGTTTGTTTATATGGTGCTTAGAGGAGAGTTTGGGAGAAAGAGACCGAGACCCTCCCAACAGAAACTGAGTAAGATAGAAATCAGAGAGCAATTTTGAGGACAAGGACTTCTCTAAAGAATAAAAAAGTGAGAAGGAAACTTGCTAATGGTTATTCTTTATGCAAAGCTACACACTCCCTCAAAACCAAGAGAGTTTCAAATTGCTTTTTGTGAGGTTTTGTTTTCTTCTCTCTCCCTTTCCCCTAAGCATTCTGGATCCTTTAGCCAGTGGGGGACTGAGACCCCCATGCTCATGCTGGTAGCATCTTGAGTCTCTTGAACATGAGCACCACTTAAAGTGCAAAGAACACTAGACACAAAATGTTTAATTAGAAACACTGGGCACAAAATTAAGCTTTGACTAAAACCTTGTGATAAGTATTTCCTTGACAGGGTGAAATAGCTTTTTGGGGTTATCCTTTGAAACAAAGTAGATTATAATTTTTCAATTTTTTTTTTTTGTTGTTATCGTTCCTCCCCCTCCCAACATTAAACATGGAATTTTCAGAGGAGAGACACCCAGGAACAAATTTTGATTAGCAGCAATTCCCACAGCAAAACAGGACAGAGGGAAAGGAAGAGGAGAAATGCATTTTTCCATTTTGATTATTCACAAAAAAATGTGGTGAATCAGATCTTTGAATGTGAGGTATCAACCTGGTAGGATAGAAGAAAATGCATACTGTTGGTAGTGAAAAATCAGGCAGCTCCATCTTAGTGCAAAGGAGTGATATGCTAGCAGGAATAAAAACCTGAAGGGTTCTTCAAGCTGGGTGAGAGCATTCCAGTTCAGAACAACACAGACATCAAGCCATTTGTACAGAGATTGTAGCTGTTTAAGAGAATAGAAGGAACTGAGATGATTGAGGTGTGTCCATTGCACTCCAAACTCCAGATTGCTTTCTTCACATAGGGGAAGGCAGCTTCCTCATCACATATCTTGTACATTTGGGTATGGGCAAGTTGTCTATTTTTAAATAAATCAGCACTGTTATAAAGAAGTCAGTCCACAAGGCAGACTGTGATCTACAGATCAGGCAAATTGTCATGACACAAAGTCCAGATTGAGAGAAGAATGCACAGACAAATCTAGTCTCCAACTATCATACAAATTTCTCATCTGTGATTTCAGAGTTTACAGGTGGGTACAATATAATTTATAATGTTGCTCTTCTCCCTGGAGTAGAGAATTTGATTGAGACAAATTTCTGTTAACAGTCATAGAACAGATTAAAAGAGAGTGGGTGGGCATATTTTATGGTTGGTTTGTTCACAGGAAAAAGTTATTTGAGTCGTATTAAGTTGCAAGTAAGTTGTAATAATTTGTCATAGATTGTACTGCTGCAGGAAAGCTGTGTGTGTTTGTTTGTTTGCTTTTAACTGTGACAATATTCACATTTCTATACCTCTAGCCAGACAAACAGATGCAGAAACTTTTTTTCTGTTGTGCTGTTGAATTACATTGTGAATTACATACCTTCTGAATGATAAAATCACCCAGTATTGCTTTTCTAATGGTATACTTAAACCCATGTGTACATGAACAAATATTTAAAGTAACTTAGTAAATAGATGCAGAAAAGTGGCTAGATTTATGAATTACACAGAGACAAAATGCTTACCCTTTTTTACTGCAAGACAGTGCCAAGTAACTTTTCCTGAGGCATGTCACCATTTTCCTAGAAAGCAGAAAATGCCTGAGTATTAAATCTCAACTGTTATTTTTTGATATTCATGTGGTCTGTTAGTCACAGAGCAATGATCACTGTACTCACTGTTCCCAATAGTGGAAGAGAGAAGGCTTTCTATCTAGTTCTAGCATGACCCATTCCTTATCCTAGAGTATCTTGAGCCTCATGGCCCAAACAATGAGTAAATAGGGGAATGGCCAGTGCTCATCTATGATGTGGTGAAAAGAAGAGTCAGTTCAGCATTTAGGTTCTTCAAGAAACCCTGGCCAGTTTCAGGATTGCAAATATGTAGGGGAAAAAATCTTACTTTTTCTGCCTAGTAACTTTGAGCACGTGTTGAGGATGTATCCCTGGCACACATGAGAAAATCATCACTTGTCCGTGTGCAAATATGTAGGGGGGTCATTCTTGTTGTCTCTACTGCATTGCTGTTACTCTGCAGATGAAAAACAGACAGCAGAGGATTGTACGTGAAAAACTTCCATGGCTGAGCCTGGCTTGACATCCCCCCTCACGCGGGACTGCCAAAATGTAGACGTGCAGAAAGTTTCCGTGCACTTGTATCGCCGCCTTATCACAGGAGACAAATATAGCCCGGGGAAAGCGTGCTGGGACAAGCTACCTACCCCCCTGGGAAAAAGAGAAAATCGGGAATAATTCCACGTAGGAGGGAAGATCAGAGTCTGGGAACTGCACCCTACACAGGTGGTTCTGACACATCCACTTGTAGTATCAGGTGGGCAGACGAGAGTGTTTGTGTCTGCACATGGCTGTCCAGGTACCTACTGAGGAGCCCTGGACTTAGGCTGAGAAGTAGTGGGACCTTTTTAAGATGTCTCCGGCCAAGGGGACTCTGAAAACTCCCTACCAACTAGTTTTTGTAAAGTTAAACATTCCTCTCTACTAGGTTTACAAGCTGGTCTCATAGGCTATTTATTCTAAAAACTACAAACCCCCACACAATGTTCATTCATGTTACTTGTCAATTCTCATTATATCTGCAGCAGGATATCAGCTCTATCAATCACAGTTGTGTTTACAAATTTAGCATGATGCAAATTGGCTGCTGTGCTCACAAGTCAGCATTGTTCTTGTATCTATTGCTACAGAGTGAAACACTGGAACATATGCTGTTGTGAAAAGAAAACATTCAACTTTGAAAAAATAGATTTTTTCTGTCAGAAAATTTTCTACCACAAGAGAATATGGTTTCTCTTTCAAGAAGAGATGTACCATACAAAACATTATCTTTAGCCTCATGGTACCACCAGCCAGGAACAATTTAATATATGTGCTGAAGGGGAGAATTACTTCTGAAGGAGAAAAGGGTTATTCTCTTTGTAACCGTTGTCAGGAAAAAAAAGAAACTTTTCCAACTTGTTTGCTTTTTTTTACCAGGACAGTGTAGACTTTTAATTACAGCATGAGTTTTCACATTAAGCACATAAAATTCCAACTGTAGCTTGTACTTTTCTGAGAGCAGTTATAGAGATATCTACAGCTGCTTTACATCCTGCAGTGAGGTGGGTACCTAGAATTATTTGCTACCACTTATATCGTAATAGTGCACATAAGTGCCACTCAGCATCAGACTCCTGATATGTCTTAAACATGGGCCCACCTCTAAATAGTCTTGTTTTCACAGAGAGAACAATCCTATGTAGGAATAAAATTGGAATCATAAAATTGTTGGAAAAGACTTCTTGGATCATCTAGTCCAACCATTAATCCAACACTACTAAGTCCGCCATGGAATCATGTCCCTGTGTGTCACATCTACACAGATTTTGAATAACCGCAGGGATGGATACTCAACCACTTCCCTGGGCAATCTGTTCCAGTGCCTGACAACCCT